>WBZZ01005712.1:117500-122500 GCA_019918135.1 Paulinella micropora
ACTCTCGATCGGGGCCGTGATGCAAAGGGTTGATGAAGTCGAGGTTGCAGAAGGTAACTCACAACGAGCGTGAACTCCCGAAACTCGGCTTATCGTGTCATCATCTCCTTATGGCTCACGCCCCTGGGGGAGCCTTTTTAGTGGTTGTTCTTGTACAGCTCACGGGCTCGGCTACCTTTGGCTTGACCTGGGCACGGGCACCAACCCGAGCGGATGGTTGGTGTGCAGCTTGTGAAGTGCTGAGAGCTCCTGTGAGGGAGTTGTATTGGAGGCTTATGGCTTTGAAAGCTATGCCACGCCCATAGATTCAACATATTAAACATGTCTACATATCCAGCTATCTACCTACCTACCTACCTACCTACCTATCTATCTATATATCTATATATCTATCTATCTATCTATCTATCTATCTATCTATCTATCTATCTATCTATCTATCTATCTATCTGCACCGTCCTCTGCGCCGGAGATGTCCACGCCGACCACGGCGCAGCCCAGCTGGTCGCGCGCCACCACCGCCTCGCTGACCAGAACGAGAGAGGCCAAGCCTGGAAGCGTGTGTATGTAGTTGTGTAGGTAGATAGGTAGATGGGTAGGTAGATAAATAGCGCGGCGCAGCTGGCCGCGCGCCAGCACCGCCTCACTCACCAGCGCAAGGGAGGCCACACCTAGATGTGTGTGAAGGTAGGTCGGTAGGTAGGTAGGTAGGTAGGTAGGTAGGTAGGTAGGTAGGTAGATAGCACTGCCTCGCTGACCCGAGCAAGCGAGGCCAAACCTAGATGTGTGTGTAGATAGAGTAGGTAGGTGGGTGGGTAGGTAGGTAAGTAGGTAGGTCGGAGCACTGCCTCGCTGACCAGAGCAAGCGAAGCCGAACCTAGATGCGCGTATGTGTGTGTGTGTGTGTGTGTGTGTGCGTGTGTAGGTAGGAAGGTAGGTAGGTAGGTAGGTAGGTAGGGTAGGTAGGTAGGTAGGTAGGTAGATAACACTGCCTTGCTGACCAGAGCAAGGGACGCCAAACCTAGAGGTGTGTGTGTGTGTGTGTGTTTGTAGGTAGGTAGGTAGGTAGGTAGATAGGTAGATAGAAACCGCAGCCCAGCTGGTCGCGCGCCAGCACCGCCTCGCTGACCAGAGCAAGAGAGGCCTAACCTACATGTTTATGTACGTAGATACGTAGATAGGTAGGTAGGTGGGCAGGTAGGTAGGTAGGTAGGTGGGTGGGTAGGTAGGTAGGTAGGTAGGTAGATAGATAGGCAGACCGGCCAGGCGCGGTTTGGGGAGTGCGCAGATCGATAGGTAGACAGATAGATGGATGGATAGATAGATAGATAGATCGATAGATAGATAGATAGATAGATAGATAGATAGATAGATAGATAGATAGATAGATAGAGATAGATAGATAGATAGATAGATAGATAGATAGATAGATAGATAGATAGATAGATAGATAGATAGGTAGGTAGGTAGGTAGGTAGGTAGGTAGGTAGGTAGGTAGGTAGGTAGGTAGGTAGGTAGATAGGTAGATAGATAGATAGATAGATAGATAGATAGATAGATAGATAGATAGATATAGATATCTTAGATAGATAGATAGGTAGATAGATAGATAGATAGATAGATAGATAGATAGATAGATAGATAGATAGATAGATAGATAGATAGATAGATAGATAGATAGATAGATAGGTAGGTAGGTAGGTAGGTCAACCGGCCAGTCGCGGTTTGGGGAGAGCGCCCAGCACGTTGCAGAACGCGCGGTAGTAGCGTGAAAATTGCTGACACACAACAGAACACAATGTGGATAGATAGCTCGTTGCTAACACACAGAAGAACAGAACATGGATAGACAGCACGCTGCAGAAGGCGCGGGGGGAGCGTGAGTATGCCTAACACACAACAGAAGAATACAATAGAAAAGAGTAGAGTAGAATGGAATAGAGTAGAATAGAATAGAGTAGAACAGAATAGAGTAGAGTAGAATAGAATAGAGTAGAATAGAATAGAACAGAACAGAATAGAATATAATAGAATAGAATAGCATAGAATAGAATAGAATAGAATAGAATAGAATAGAATAGAATAGAATAGAATAGAATAGAATAGAATAGAATAGGATAGAATAGAATGGAATAGAGGTGACGTGGCCCATCGCATGGCGCACACGATATGAATGACATGGAATACAATAGAATAGCATAGAGTAGAACAAACAAACAAAATAGACCGATGCCGAATAGCATAGCATAGCATAAAATATATTGCAGTTTATAAAATATTACAAAACATAATACATAATATGTCATTTAGAGTAGACCGGGCGGAAGTGTCGCGTGGCACACACGATGATGCCGAATAGCATAGCATAGCATAGCATAGCATAGCATAGCATAGCATAGAATGTAACGTAGAATATAAAATAGACGTTACGGGTCCGAAGTGTCGCATGGCGCACACGATGATGCCGAAGTCCATGGGCGGTCGGCCCGGCTCGCTCACATTGGCATTGATCTCCGTCACGGCACGACGCATGCCCTACATGCGTATATGTACATGTATATGCTTCAAATTGGCATTGATCTCAGTTACGGTGCGGCGCAAGCCCTAGATGCAGATGTATTTGTATATGCATATGTATTTGTACATGCATATGTACTTGTATATGCATACGTATATGTATGTGCATGCGTACATGTATATGTATATGTATATGTACATGTATATGTATATGTACATGTATATGTATATGTATATGTATATGTATATGTATATGTATATGTATATGTATATGTATATGTATATGTAAATGTAAATGTAAATGTAAATGTATATGTAAATGTAAATGTAAATGTATATGTATATGTATATGTATATGTATATGTATATGTATATGTATATGTATATGTATATGCATATGTATATGCATATCTATATGCATATGTATATGTATATGTATATGTATATGTATATGTATATGTATATGTATATGTATTTGTATATATATATATGTGTGTATACGTATATGTATATGTATATGTATATGTATATGTATATGTATATGTATATGTATATTAAAAAGTAAATGTAAACGTATATCTACCTTGTCCACTGCTGCTAGTCCTTCTCGTATAGACAGACGCTCATGCGCGCACATCTATATATCAATCTATCAATCTATCAATCTATCAATCTGTCAATCTGTCAATCTGTCAATCTGTCAATCTGTCAATCTGTCAACCTGTCAATCTGTCAATCTGTCAATCTGTCAATCTGTCAATCTATCAATCTGTCAATCTATCAATCCAATCCAATCCAATCCGATCCGATCCGATCCGATCCAATCCAATCCAATTCAATCTAATCCAATCCAATCTAATCCAATCTAATCTAATCTAATCTAATCTAATCTAATCTAATCTAATCTAATCTATTCTAATCTATTCTATTCTATTCTATTCTATTCTATCTATCTATCTACCTACCTACCTACCTACCTCACCTACCTACCTACCTTGTCCACGGCTGCGAGCACTTCGCCTATAGACAAGTGCTCGTGCGCGCACAGCTGCGGCGCGAAACGAGCTTCCACATAGCACACGCCCTCCGCCCACTGCAGATATACACACAAGTATGAGATAGCCAGCTAGTTAGACAGTTTAGCTGGCCTTGCACAAACTCGTAGCCTACTCGTTCCAGCGCGTGCGGCAGACGGATAGACAGATAGATAGCTAGATAGCTCGTGCGGGGTAGATATATACGATAGATAGTTAGCTAGCTACCTGGTCCTGCACCAACTCGTAGCCTTCTCGTTGCAGCGCGTGCGGCGTAGTAAATAAGTAAGTTAGTCAGTTAGTCAGTTAGTTAGTTAGTTAGTTAGTTAGTTAGTTAGTCAGTTAGTGAGTTACCTGGTCTTGCACGAACTCGTAGCCCACTCGTTCCAGCGCGTGCGGCGTCTGCAGCACGCTGGTGCAGTACGTGAAGCCTAGACAGATCATAGATAGTTAGGTAGGATAGGTAGATAGGCAGGTAGGTAGGTAGGTAGGCAGATAGGTAGGTAGGTAGGTAGGTAGGTAGGTAGGTAGATATGTTTGGTCTATCAGCTCTGCATATCCAAAGACATAGGCAGGTAGATAGATAGATAGATAGATAGATAGATAGATAGATAGATAGATAGATAGATAGATAGATAGATAGATAGATAGAAGATCTATAGATAGATAGATAGAAAGATAGATAGATAGATAGAGATAGATGGATAGATGGATAGATAGACCTTTCAAGTACTCCACCAGGCTGGAGTAATGCTCCAAAAACACCTAGTAGTAGTAGAAGTAGCAACAGCAGCAGTAGTAGTAGTAGTAGTAGTAGTAGTAGTAGTAGTAGTAGTAGTAGTAGTAGTAGTAGTAGTAGTAGTATACATACCCACCTACCTGTTGTTTGAGCAGTTCAGGTGTCCACGTGTGCTGCGGCAGCTTGGGCCGACCGGGCAGCGGCGGAAGCGAAACCTAGTAGCAGTAGTGATGGATAGATAGCTAGATAGCTAGCTAGCCAACCTTATTCTGTTGCAAGATGTCTAGCAGCGTGTCCAGGCGCAGTGAGCAGATAGATAGATAGATAGATAGATAGATAGATAGATAGATAGATAGATAGATAGATAGATAGATAGTCAACCTTGTCTTGTTCCGCGATGTCTAGCGGCATGTCGAGTCGCAGTGAGCAGACAGATAGATAAAAAGATGAATAAATAGTCAGCTGGATAGTAGATGACCTTGTCTTGTTGCGCGAGGTCTAGCAGCGTGTCCAGGCGCAGTGAGCCGTCCAGGTGAATGTGCAGCTCGGCCTTGAGCAATCATCACAAACATACAACCAAACAAACATACAAACAAACATACATACATACATACATACATACAAACATACATACAAACATGCACATACAGATACCTTGGGCAGCGCTCGCATATGCTGCAGGCTGTACTTGCCACCCCCCGCCCTGTTTG
>WBZZ01005712.1:135000-147118 GCA_019918135.1 Paulinella micropora
GCAAGGGGCGCTTATGGAACGAGCCCTGGCCCCGCCTGGTACTAGGGAGCTTTGGTATCGCCTGTATCAGTCCCTTCCGTGCAAACATCACGGCTTAGCTGGGCATCGGGTTAATACTTTACCCACAGACTTCCTTGGTTGACGAAATCAGAAGCTCCTTTTTTCTGACATTAGTCGATATCTCATCTATCAATCTATCTATCTATCTATCTATCTATCTATCTATCTATCTATCTATCTATCTATCTATCTATCTATCTATCTATCTATCTATCTATCCATCCATCCATCCATCTATCTATCTATCTATCTATCTATCTATCTATCTATCTATCTATCTATCTACCTACCTACCTACCTACCTATCTATCTATCTATCTATCTATCTATCTATCTATCTATCTATCTATCTACCTACCTACCTACCTACCTACCTTCCTACCTTCCTACCTACCTACCTACTATCTATTTATCTATCTATCTATCTATCTATCTATCTATCTATCTATCTATCAACCTACCTATCAACCTACCTACCAACCTACCTATGTAGGTGGTGTTGTTTGGGATTTCCAACTCGGCCGGGCGTCTCCTGAGCGGGCTATGGCAGGACAAACTAAGTGACAAAGGCCTAAGCCGTCCTCTGCTCTGTCTGTTCTCTCTGCTGACTATGTCGGCTGGGCAGCTGTGCATGTCGTGGGCGGGCCGGGCGGCGTGGCTGCTGTGGCTGGGCGTGTCGCTGACCGGCCTGGCCTTCGGCGCAGTCTGGTGCATCATCGGCCCGCTCACTTCAGACGTGGTCGGACACACCGCTTTCGGCAAGGTCTACTCAACCGTGGTGATGTCGTCAATGGTGAGCGCTGCGCTTTTCAACCAAGGCATCGCCGCGCCGCTTTACGACCGCCGCTACGAGCTGCAGCCGCCCAACCCAGACAAAGCTTGCTGCGGCCAGCTGTGTTTCCAACAAGCACACCTAATAGCCTCTCTCTTACCCTTCGTGATGTGCCTTGCTCCCTTTCTGCTGCATTTCCGCTCCAAGCGCTGGTACGACCTTCACCGCGCTGGATGATTTTTCTTTCGCCCGAGTCCTTTCTCCTGTACCCTTTTTGCATCTTTCAATTAACATTAATGCCATTTTGATTCTCATTATTGTTACTTACGTAAGTACGTTTCTCACTCATCCCTATGAGTGGCAAGTATTCTGTCATATAAGAATGTAATAAAGTGTTTGCGTTAAAAAAAGAAATGATAATATTACATTTCGAATATTTTCATATAAATATTAACTGCACTAGTTACTTCATTTTTCTACTGAATGATTTTAATGAGGTTGCTGTGATCCAGACATTCCGTTAGTGATAAATTTAACTGGAAAGGACTTGCTAGAACAGAAGAAACTTGAGAAAAAGTGAGTGAAAATTTGATTTCCCTTTCATTTCTGTCCCTAATCTGCACTCTCATATGATCTCTTATCTATCTCTAAAGTACATCTAATCTATCTCCAATCTATCTTCATTCATTCTGATCTCTCTCTGATCTATCTGTAATCTATCTCTAATCTATCGGAGTAGTGTACATATACAAGAGACCGATCAGCGGTGATCAGACTAGCACTAGAGTAACCAGATAGACTCATGATCGACAGATATCAATGACGAAGTCTCATCGATAGAGATAGATCAGAGATAGATTATTACTAGAACAGTTGCAGACATATTGAGGATTAATTAGGAATATATCAGATATAGCTTAGACATAGATTAGTGATAGATGATAGTGATAGAAGTAAATAGGAAATTAGTCGGAAACGAGAAGGAAATGTATCAGAGTAAACAGAATCAATATTTCATCTGTTTCTAACCTGTCTCAAATCTGTCTGTGAAACTGTTTTATTTCTGACGTCAACGTTTTCTACTCATTTCCGACTGATTTCCTGCTCATTTCCGACTCATTTCCTGTTGGGAACCCCAAAAAGGGAAGTGTGGTTTTACAAGAACGCAAGGCAGTTATATATCCTATCCTGATTCTAACTGGAAAGGGAATTGAGGCGACAGGAGAGCGCGCCTGGCGGTGATTAATTTCATGCTGGGAGGGTCGATCAAGCCGGTGTGCATGAAAAGGATTATAACAGTAGAGCTACCAAAGCAGTGAGGGCCGCGCAGCATGTAGCGGAGAGCGAAGCTACTGGCGAAGCAAACAAGCATAGCAGCGGGAGACGTGGCGACGCTACTACCGACACCAAATTTTGAAGATTCTAGGACTTTCCTTAGGATTTTCCGGATATTAATAATGTCTTAATTACCATTAACCATAATGATATAATTATATCTAATTGTTAGTTTTGCAAATGCGCACTTTCCCAGCTGCAGGGGGTCACTTAAGGTGGACACCAGAACCCCTTTAATGAAGATCTTGTCCTGCGATTCGTTGAACAGAAGAACGCTCAAGGTCATAACCCAACAAATGAACAACTGCCTTCGCAATTCTTGCAGTCAACCTTAGGAAGTTGACTACGTGATTGGTATTAATATTAATATAACCAGTATTTACGTTAGTTTGTTAGGCTCGGAGAGTGAAAGTGACACTAGGTGTGAATTACTGGTCTGGGGTGGCATTGTTGGCACCAATGCCAATTTACACTGCGTGGTTAGCTCTCTGTTTCGAACGGTGAAGACTTAGGAGTCCGTTATTCCCATAGAATTATTAATAGTGATTAATTCAGTTTTAGTCAAGTAGTAGTACTAATAATTTTATCTTAAGTCACGTTAGACTGATCACATGATAATGCGCAATCAATTACCTTTTCATCACTATCAAGTTACTACTAAGCTACGTGACGTGACTTAATTTCAGTCCTGAACTTTAGTATTAATAACTTCAAACTACTAATATAACGAGACTGTGAGTTTGTATACAACTCTTCAACGGTAGGCAGATACAACGAACTCTTAATAAGAACACTATGGCTGCTTTGAGTCCTAACTCAGGATTGTAATGCCCCCAACGATAGCTCGAAAAAAAATCGGTAATACAACCAAACACAGTCCTCAAGAATGAGAATGATGTCTCGTTGTATTAGCTCAGTGAAGCCAAAAATGAAAACGGCAACAGACCAGGAATAAAATGGCATCAGGTCCAATCCGGACAAATAATACTGAAAAACAAGCTGGTGCACCTGTCACCAGGAAAAGGTACTTTTTACCTGCTATCCGGGGGGTGATGCCTACAGTACCCCCTCCAGATTTTATGACGGAAATAGCATTTTCGTCATACACCTTCTGATTTCTTTCTGCAAATAGTATGCGCTATGGAGTCATGCCACACAGCGCATCGACCCACGGATAGACGCTAAAAGACGATAAATATATCCTCATACGGCACGTCAAAGCCGATTCTCTAGCCTTTCTTGTAAATTTTGAACTCCTTCCCCTCAATTTTTTTTTCTGCAGTATGTCAAGAACAAACGTACTATTAATAAAAAAAATACAAGCAACGTGGTGCTGTAGTACGATTTCCCCTTTGATCTCCTTCTTCTTATCATTATCATTATTATTATTATTATTATTATTATTTGGACACCGTGATAGCCCAGTGGTCAAGTTCTACCATCTGGGCCCTGTCGCCAGTTCGATTCCCGTCGGTGCCACCAGTATTTTCATTGAACATACCGGTCTATTTCTGGACCAGTATTTTCATTGAACATACCGGCCCGTCTGGAAGTGTTGGAACTGCCCTTGCGGGGGTGTCATTAGAGCTTATCGTCAATTCTTTGTACTCCCCTCACGGGTGAGACGATGGAGGCGCATGTGCAGAAATGCATCAGCCATTGATAACAAGATGGGGGTAGAGAAGGACACCTATGTGTGGATCCCTCAGGATCAAAGAAGAGAGAAAAGTCGTGCTAAAAAGGATGTCTATATCCTATTATCAAACACAGCACAGCTCCTCGGCAAACTGGTCTCTGATCAAGAAGGGAGAAAGAAGATACAGCATATCAAGTTTGGGGACACACACACCCACCTTGAATTACTCGATGCTATCTTTGGGGTGTACACTCAAACCCTGATTTGGGAACGTACATACGGCCCACGATGTGAGGGTTACCTCCAGTACACAAACCCAAGAGCAACGGCCAGATTCCTCGCGACTGGTCAGGAGGCAGTCGATGTAACAAAAATGAAGACCAATCTGGGTTCGAAAAACTCGAGTGGCATATTTCATTTTTTTACAATGGAAATAAAGGCCTTGGAGGAGGGGAAGGCAGAGATGGAAAAAAGCATTAAGGCAGCAGGAGAAACTCATCCTGTGATTGATGAGTTAGAGAAGACCGACAGAGTTCTGACCAAGATCAGACTGTTGATGGGTGCGTTACTGCACAAGGAGGCATGGAAGAGATGGATTCCTACCAAGGATCACTCTGTCCTTAAATCACTTAGTAACGCACCACCGGTCGCCAACAAAGCAGGTGTTGACCAATATGTGGAGAAATATAATTTTCTCAGATCTGTTTCTGAATTGGTTGCCTTTATCACTCATGCTCAAAAGCTGGTGATATCTGAGAAGAAGAAGGCGAAAGAGAATGAGGAGTTCGAGAAGACGATGAGACTGGAAAGAATGAAAGCAAAAGTGAGTGGTGCAAAGACACACCCTCCGACATATTTGACCACACCAGCTCCTGCCCCACCAGCCCCTGCACCCTCGGGCTCAACTACGGTGATGGTCACAAACACGGAGAAGAAGGACAGACAGAACATCATAAATGCCTTCAAGGGGAAGAAAGGAGGAGTGGCAAGTCTCATGCTATATGCCAAGACGAGCTCAGGCAAAGACTCTGATGCTTCGCTTTTGAGCAAGCTCAAAGAGATCAATGCCTGCATGAAGGCTTTTCCTTGCGACGAAGCGCAGGAATACGAGGCCCTTGTTACTGTTTTTGACCAATCTCTAGTCTCGGAGGGATTTGATCTGACACAGTACAAGTTTTTGAGAAAGAAGGAGGAGATTAAGAGAAACAATGCAACAGGCCTAGACGCTCAGTGTGAACTGGCGGTGGCCACACTCATTTCATATTTTCAATCTCATGGATACCAGCATCTCTGCACTGGTACTCTCATAGGATTTGAAATCTTTGAGACAGTGGCGATGAGTTTGAGGAGTGCTGTTGGCTTGGCGGCGACCCTTACGGAGGTAGTTTCCTCCTATGGGCTATTCTATGGCCGCAAGTCGATCATCCTCTATTTCTTTTCGGCGTTACACACAGTTAACCCGAGCAAGCTTACTCAGCTCATACAACAATGCTCGACGTTTAGCTCAGTGAAGTCCAAGAACTTCCTCGAGACACACGTGTTCGAACATACGGTTCAAAGCGTTGCTCCGTCAGCACTGTTTCAAGAAGTGATGAGTGCATGCTCAAACATGGACTCGCTCACGGAGGCACATACGGCACAGGCAGGCGGTGTACCTGTTGGCGCACAAGCCACGTACACAAACAGAGTTGCCGGTTGGAAGAGACAGAGAGAGCCAGACCTGAAGACCGCATGTTGGAGGTGGTTCGCGGGCTTGCAGTGTAAGGCACAGATGGAGAACAGAGACTGCTCTTTCAATCATGATAGGCAGAACCCAACAGCAAGGGCAAATTTTCTGAGCAGGACGGAAGGCAAGGAACCGGGCCTTTTCAATATGCTTCAGATTGCCGCTGTGAACGAAGGTTGGTATGCCAATATGTGTGATGATGAGGAGTTACGAGAGGCAATCATTACCTACATGAAGAGGATGAAGGAGAAGAAGGAGGAAAGGGAGAGACAAAAGAACTTAAAGGCCTCTCAAAGAGGACGAGAAGGAGGAGCAGGAGCAGGAGGACGAGGAGGAGCAGGAGGACGAGGACGAGGAACATGGAGAGGAGCCTCGAGGTGGCAGGGAACCCCTCAGAGAGGAAGATGAGGAGGTCGGGGATATACCCCTTATGGAGGGAGAGCTGTTCGAGCTCCAGCCCCCCCACCCAGAGGAGGGGGAGGCTCGTGGGCAAGCTCCAACCCAAATTTCGGTCGAGCTCAGGCCTACAACACTGCCTCGGAGACCGATACGTCATCCTACCCGGACACTACTCAAGGTAATCGTTTCGAGGTGGTGGAATGACTGGAGGGGGGAAAAGAGAGGAAGGAGAAGACTATGAAGTTTAACCCTAAAGTCACAGTGCTTTCTCATGCTGTTGTGCAGACTGGGCCAACGCTTCCTCTATGTGAAAACAAAGATGTGGGTACACAGAGACTGCAGCCCCAAGGTAGTCTCATGCCCGTTCATACAGCACGGTTACCAATGATAACTGATGCAAATAGGAAGGCGAGACTTGCGATGGAGGCGAGGAGGCCAATGGCAGACGTATCGCCTCGGCCAAGCAAACAACCACGGACAGACTCAATGTCTACGGTCGCGGCGGGTGGCGAGCAAAAAGACAATGTGTGTACTCAAGTACCACAAGACAATGTCGCTCAAATAGTAAACGCACCAGTACCGCAGAATAATAAAAATGTTAATGGGGTGAAGCAGGAGGAGAAGAAGGAGGAGTTGAAAAACTTAGAGACAAGACTCCAAAATTTGGAACGTAAAGTTCTTGTTCTCGCAGCCAATATACACAGGCCCGATGCTCTGTGTTATACGGAACTTTATTGTGAAACATTGAAGACAATATTAAAAGTTGGTAATGATACGATGGCGAATATTAATATTGTCGGCAGGAAGTTTTTTAATCGATACCGGGACTGGGTGGACGGAAATATGAAAAAGTCAACGGGCACTCTCAAAGGAGTGAGCAGCCGGACGGATATCACGGGAATCATCAAACTGACCTTTAAATTGAAATCCGCACGAGTATACCGTATGGACCTCTATGTCGTCCCCGGTTACCACGGGTCAATATTACTATCGTATGACCAATTGGCTACGATGGGGGCTGTGATTGATTGCGCCGCACGGCGAGTGATATATGGAGTAAAAAGAGGAGAAGAGAACGATATTATTGATCCCTTCAACGCTACTGACTCTTATGAGGCTTATGAGCTGAGTCTAGCGACGGATCACAAAAAGATGGCCATCGCACATGAGGCACTTGAGGTGTACGTTCACCCCCATGTCGTAAGACCGGATGAACTGTCCTGGACCGACAATTGGGAATCCCAAGTGTGCACTGTCACAGTTCCGACATGCCATTGGGACAAAAAGTCTATTGATGACTTAATCGAGAAGCGAAAGGAGGAGATTATATGTGTCGCACAAAGAAGCCCGTCGTTGGCGAGATTCGCGGAAGGAGTAGGAACAGATGTCCATATTACTAACGGATACTGTTTCCATGCGAAAGTAGGAGAAGAAAAAAGGGAGGCGTTTGTACCAAGGAGAACGGGGCGAATCCCGGATACTCCACCAGAAACTATTCAAAGTTTTATTACTGATTTCTGGGGTGACGAGCCGACGTGGCCGCGTTCACTGTCTGAAGTGAAGAAATGCTTACGGACTTTATTCGAAAATAATAAGCCGTATACTATTATCCTGCCATATAATGAGAAGGCGATATGGGCGCAGGAAATAAGGGACCGGCTTATTGATCATCCTATACCGGTACCCTCTCGCAAGCAACAGCTGGTGGTGGCTTGTCGTATGGGAACTCGTGAGCAGAGCAGTGCATACAAGCGGAAGCTCAGAGACCTCGACAAGTTGAAATTGATACCGCAAGCATTCACATGCTTTGATGGTTTTTTCACCCGTCAAGCTCCTTTGCAATACGCGAGACTCATTGACATGCTGGTGGAGCTCGGTAAAGATGATGAGCCGGACACGGTCACGTATGAAAAGACGGGCCTAGATGATGTCTCGGAAGAGGACTTAGGCTTGGAGGAGGACAGAGAACCCCTCAAGCAGCATAAGCAGATGTCTGATGAAGATTTTCAAAAGGCGGCGCGGAAAATATTGGAAGAAGGAGTAGGCACGGAGAAGGAGAAGGAGCTTTTAAAAGCCAAATTAGAGGCGAACAAGGAAATTTTTGACCCTCCACATGCAGGTGGTGTCAAGCCTGAAGATTTCACTGCGGTTATTTACAAAATACCGGGTGCGGAGCCGTCTCCGGCACCACGAAGGGCGAATTTGAGTATACATGAGGCGAAGATAGCGGAGGAGCTAGCAAGACAATGAGGACTTTATTGAGAGATCAACATCCTCAATAGTCTCACAACCGAGAATAGTGCCGAAGCCAGGAGGAGAATGGCGCCTGACAGTTAACTATGCTCGTGTTAACAAGGTGCTGGAGGAAGAGAGAAATCCTCTCCCGACATTAGAAGAAGGAAGGAGAGTACTGCGGAATGCAAAATTCTATTCGGTCATTGACCTTAAGAATGGCTTCTGGCAGATACCACTGGAGGAAAAGTCCAGATGGCTGACGGCGTTTGTGGTGGGTATGGAAATATATCAATGGAAAGTGCTTCCGATGGGCCTCAAGCAAGCCCCAGAACTTTTCCAGAAGGCGATGCAGAAGATGTTGAGCAGTCAGTACGATGATTTGTCTGACGGTGGTTTTATGAGAAGGCGGGGACAGAAGGCGGGAGAATATGCATTTTGCTATATCGATGACATTATCGTATACTCTAACACAATGGAGGAGCATATCGATCATTTGTCCGATATATTCAGGCGCATCGGAGCTTTTGGCCTGAAGTGCAATCTAAAGAAGTGTCAACTTGCCAAGACGAGTGTGACATACTTAGGGTACGAGATCTCCCATAATCGAGTCTCGATATCCAAAGAGAAGAGGGAGGAGATTATGAATCGACCGACACCGAAGAACCGCACTGAATTGCACTCATTCCTTGCGATGGCGCAATACTATAGCCAGTTTATACCCGATTGGGATGCAACACGGGCTAAGTTGGAGAAAATGATAGATTTTGGAGACTTTGAGAAGTGGGGCGAAGAGGCTTTGCAAGCGTTTCATGCGCTCAAAGATCTCATTTACAAAGACCCGAAAGACGGAGGACTGGTGTTAACGATGCCCGACTTTACGAAACAATTCGTAGTCGATACAGACGCATCTAAGTTTGCGATTGGGGCTGTATTACAACAAGAGGATGAGGAGAAGAAATCACGCCCAATCATGTTTACTAGTAGGAAGTTGTGTGCGGCGGAGAGAAACTATTACACAAGGCAAAGAGAGGCGTTGGCAGTAGTATGGGCCCTCTAGAGGCTCAGAGAGTATTTGTGGGGAGGACCTCAATTTACTGTCAGAACTGATCATCATAACCTGTTATGGTTGATGAATCATGAACAGACGGGACGGCTGGCGCGGTGGCAAGCGTTCTTGTCTTGTTTCGATTTTACAATGGTCCATCTACCGGGAAAGCGAAATGTGGTCGCTGATAGCCTCTCTAGGCTAGAGTTTAACTCAGAAGTATCGGCGTTGGTGTCCACGGTGGAGATGGAAGACTTGTCCACTGACAAGGTGTATGAGGTCAGCCACATTGAGGCGATGGAGATGGCGAGTGGAGTCCGATATGACCGCACAGGTCTACGGTACAGTCCACAAGGCCCGGATCACGGGATATGTTGTGAGCTACATACCCAGGAGGACGCTGAGTGGTCCTATGAGGTATATGAGAATGCGAAGGCGAACATAAGAGAGGAAGAGGAGACGCAGGAAGTTTATGCGGAGCCTCCTCAAGAGCGGAGAAGTGACCTAGACGATGACCCGGAAAGAATCGGGGTACGGCTAGAAGATGGTACTATCCATATAGCCTCGCCTACCGCATGGAGGCAACAACAGGCTCAAGATCCGGAGTTTAAAGAACTGATACAGTTATATCAGAACCCGGATGAGCTACGGATGACGAAAGCGATCAAAGATCAGATGAAGGAGATGGGATGGAGAGATGGTCTACTGTGGTACAAGGGCCTTCACGGTCGCTATGCGTCACAGCCGGACAAATGGACCCTTTGGGTACCGGAGAGTCTGAGACGATTTATATTTGTCGCAGCCCACAATTGCCCACTTTTGGCGCATCCGGGTCGACAACGAACTCATATGTTCGTAGCGAGGCGATTCTGGTGGAAGAAGATGAAGGAGGAGATAGATCAGGCGGTGGATGCATGCATCCCGTGCAAGATGAACAAAACACCACTGAAGGCAAATTTCGGCCTGATTGGCGAATTTCCTCTTCATGCGGGGATGTTTGAGTTTATACACATTGATCATGTGGGACCTTTCCCAGAATCGAAGGATGGTTACAAATACCTCCTTACGGCTATTGACAGAGCCACCAACTATGTGTGGATCATCCCTGTCAAAGACGTTACCGCAAGACGACGGCCGAGGCGCTGATCGATAGGATCATCTCACAGATCGGAGTACCAAGAAAGATATGTTCTGATCGAGGCTCGGACTTTAATAACGAGGTCATCGACAAACTATCTAAGTATTACGGGATGAAATAGCAATATGTTACTGCCTATAACCCGCGAGCAAATGGGAAAATCGAGCGGGTACACAGACCCCTCAAAGCCTCGCTAAAGATGTATTGCACGAAGAAGGAGAATCAAAGAGCATGGGTCGAGGCAGCACCATCATTTGCGTTTGCAATGAACTGTCTACCCTCTACGGCGTTAGGAGGCTCGAAGAGCTCAATCTCGCCATATCAGTTAGTATATGGGCGTGAGCCTGATATCCCGACTTCGCTCCTTCACCCAAAAGACACTTGGGCGGATGCGGATGAGTTGTTTGGGATGAGACTTAGAGTGAAGATGGAGGCGGAACACATAGTCAGGGCGCATAGAGAGGCGGAGCGCCGAAAGACTGATGCTGAAGGGGTGCGACAAGCGCACTTGGATCAGATCAAGTTCCAGGTCGGGGATATTGTACTATTGTACCATCCTCAAGTCCCGAAGGGAGTCAGCTCTAAGCTGTTCACTCACTGGAAAGGACCTTATCAGATTATGGAACAGACGGGACCTCTGAATTACAAGATCAGGGGTAGAGGGAAGGTGCAAATTGTGAATGTAAGAAGGCTGATTAAGTATGATCCCTTCTTACTGGAAGATGAATCCGTTGAGGAGGCGTTAAAACGGATGAAGGATGATTTCAAAGAGGTGCCGCCCATCCACAAGGAGGCTGGCATAGACCAAGACGATGCTTATCGGGCACCGATAGCTGAGAAGGAGGAGAGTGAGGTGGACAGCAAGGAGAAGACTGACCGCATAAGCGCGGTGGGGACTCAGTCTAAGTCTCGGCGAGAGCATAGCGGAAAGAAGGAGAAGATCACAGAGGCGCAGCTAAGGAGAGCGCGGAATGATCTTATCAACGACCAACCGAGGAAGGCGATGAGGTCGATGAGATCAAAGGACGTCCACCAGGAGGAGGAGGGGACGGACACTGAAGCAAACGCGGGCAACGTTGAGATTGTCCATGAGCGATGGAAGGAAGGCGATGCGATAGCAACCATCGCATGGGTGAAAAATGTGTTCTATCTGATGAGACCAGCGGAACAACTGTCGCTGATGACACTCTCTCAGACTTATACTTGATGCGGGTCGTGGCGGTCCCACGACAGATGCGTGTCACACGGACACTCAAAATATCATCAGCCGCAAAGATAGTACAACCGATACTCCAGTTCTGGAGAAGTATGGACCCGGTTGAAGATCCAAAGGCAAGACATTATCTGCCAGTATATAAAGACGCAAAAAGTCTCGAGACATGGGATGATACAATTACTCCCAGAGACAAGGATTACACTGCGTGGACCATTCAGACACTGCCAAGAGGAGTGCTTGATGCCCCTTTTGAATTATCGTTGGGCGGAATCCCTAATAAGATCTGGGACATTCTCGAACAGTCAAAGTTCGATCTGACTTTTGTTGGTGGTCCTCCACCAGGCAAAGAAATCCGCGCCAGACGACGAAGGCAGTGACAAAGAAACTATTTTTCTTGATGCGTCTCAAATAAACTGATTGATTGCCCACGGCGTATCATGATTTGATCATGCATCATCAGTTATCAATATGAATATCAAAAAAGACTCAGTGATATAACTTGGCATTCGATCGCAACATACGAGTGCGAAAGGTCGATCGACGATGATACTACACC
>WBZZ01005713.1:0-42500 GCA_019918135.1 Paulinella micropora
TATTCATTTTTCATATTCATTTTTCATATTCATTTTTCATATTCATTTTTCATATTCATTTTTCATATTTATTTTTCACATTCATTTGTCATATTCATTTTTCATATCTAGATTTCATATTCATTTTTCATATTCATTTTTCATATTCATTTTTCATATTCATTTTTCATATTTATTTTTCATATTTATTTTTCATATTTATTTTTCATATTCATTTTTCATATTCATTTTTCATATTCATTTTTCATATTCATTTTTCACTTTCATTTTTCATATTTATTTTTCATATTCATTTTTCATATTCATTTTTCATATTCATTTTTCATATTCATTTTTCATATTCATTTTTCATATTCATTTTTCATATTCATTTTTCATATTCATTTTTCATATTCATTTTTCATATTCATTTTTCATATTCATTTTTCATATTCATTTTTCATATTCATTTTTCATATTCATTTTTCATATTCATTTTTCACATTTATTTTTCACATTCATTTTTCATATTCATTTTTCACATTCGTTTTTCATATTCATTTTTCATATTCATTTTTCATATTCATTTTTCACTTTTATTTTTCGTATTCATTTTTCATATTCGTTTTTCATATTCGTTTTTCATGTTCGTTTTTCATATTCGTTTTTCATTATTTTTCACATTCATTTTTCACATTCATTTTTCACATTCATTTTTCACATTCATTTTTCATATTCATTTTTCACATTCATTTTTCATATTTATTTTTCATATTCATTTTTCATATTCATTTTTCATATTCATTTTTCATATTCATTTTTCATATTCATTTTTCATATTCATTTTTCATATTTGTTTTTCATATTCATTTTTCATATTCATTTTTCACTTTCATTTTTCATATTCATTTTTCATATTCATTTTTCATATTCATTTTTCACATTCATTTTTCACATTCATTTTTCGTATTCATTTTTCGTATTTATTTTTCATATTCATTTTTCATATTCATTTTTCATATTCATTTTTCATATTCATTTTTCATATTCATTTTTCATATTCATTTTTCACATTCGTTTTTCATATTCGTTTTTCATATTGATTTTTCATATTCGTTTTTCATATTCGTTTTTCACATTCATTTTTCACATTTATTTTTCATATTCATTTTTCATATTCATTTTTCATATTTATTTTTCATATTTATTTTTCATATTCATTTTTCGTATTCATTTTTCACATTCATTTTTCATATTCATTTTCACATTCATTTTTCACATTCATTTTTCACATTCATTTTTCACATTCATTTTTCATATTTATTTTTCATATTCATTTTTCACATTCATTTTTCACATTCATTTTTCGTATTCATTTTTCGTATTCATTTTTCATATTCATTTTTCATATTCATTTTTCATATTTATTTTTCATATTTATTTTTCATATTCATTTTTCATATTTATTTTTCAAATTCATTTTTCACATTCATTTTTCGTATTCATTTTTCGTATTCATTTTTCATATTCATTTTTCATATTCATTTTTCATATTTATTTTTCATATTCATTTTTCATATTCATTTTTCATATTTATTTTTCAAATTCATTTTTCAAATTCATTTTTCAAATTCAATTTTCACATTCATTTTTCACATTCATTTTTCATATTCATTTTTCATATTCATTTTTCGTATTCATTTTTCGTATTCATTTTTCATATTCATTTTTCATATTCATTTTTCATATTTATTTTTCATATTTATTTTTCATATTTATTTTTCATATTTATTTTTCACATTCATTTTTCACATTCATTTTTCACATTCATTTTTCACATTCATTTTTCACATTCATTTTTTTGCCCCCGGCGGACGGCGACCGGCGGACGGCGACCTGTCACCTGCCACCAGCGGGCGGCGACCGGCGACCGGCGACCGGCGACCTGCCGCCGGCGGGCGGCGACCGGCGACCGGCGACCTGCCACCGGCGGACGGCGACCGGCACTAAACAACACGACTGAGACGCACCGGCAGGAGGCGGATTCTTTCCCCCTCGGCAGGCAAAGACAAGAGTTGCGGGGAGGGAGAGGGGAGAAGGGAGAGGGGAGAAGGGAGAAGGGAGAAGGGAGAGGGGGAACAAAAAGGCAGCGCCCATATCCGGCCAAACGAGTATACCTACTCGACCAGAAAAGTCAGGCCACTCGTGCCACCCGGCAGGAAAAGTCAGGCCACTCGTGCCACCGGGCAGGAAAAGTCTGGCCATTCGTGCCACCGGACAGGAAAAGTCAGGCCACTCGTGCCACCCGGCCGGCCAAGCCAGGCCACTCTTGCCACCTGGCAGGAAAAGTCAGGCCACTCGTGCCACCCGACCGGCCAAGCCAGGCCTTTCCTGCCACCCGACCGGCAGAGAGTGCCTGGTCCTGCCGCCCGACCGGCCGGCAGGAGGTCAGGGGGCGCTGGCTCCTGTCCCTCCCCCGGGCGGGCGTAGGTCCGAGCCCGAGGTTGGCGGAGGCCAGCCGCTGGGCCCGGCGCTCGTCGTCAGCGGCGCCGACACTCCCCTGATGACCGGGCGCCGGAGAGAAGGCAGGGACAGCTGGCGCGTGTAGGGGGCCGGGGGCGCTGGAGCCGGTGGCGCTAGAGCCGGCGACGACAGCGTGTCGTGCTCCGAGCAGAGGGAGGCCGGCGCCTCAGGCCAGCGCTCGCGGCCCGGGCAGGCGCCGGTGAGGAGGGCCCAGCACCGCCGGCGGTGCTCGTGCCAGTGCAGGGCCTGGTGCAAGTAACCACAGTACAGCTGGCAACCGCACGAGCCGCACTCGTACAGCGCACGGGGCGCCGCGCGCTGACAGCGCGGGTAGCCACAGCGCAGCTGCACCCAAGCGGCGGGGGCCGCAGCGCAGCCCTCATGCTGGCCGACACACTCTGCTCCTTGCAGGGCCAGCGCCCGGGGCTGGCAACCCGCCTTCTGGTGGCTGGCCGCGCACCGGAGAAAATGTGCCTCGCTGCAGTAAGCCTGCAGCAGGCAGCGCGCGCAGGCGAAACGCGCCGGACGCCCGCAGCCTGACGCCGCGCACGGCAGGTACCCCGCCCGCGTAGGCAGGCGGAGTTGCACCGTGTACGACAGAGCCGACCCGCCCCGTTCGAGGTCAGGACCGCCCAGGAGCACTTGCCAGGCCCACCGCCACAGCTCACAGCCACGGCCGGCCCCCCCCGGGGGGGCCGGTTCCGGCCTTCAGCCTCATTAGCATGCGTTTGCCCGAAAGGGGCGGGGGGGGGGCGAGGGCTCCGCGTGACCCAGCCAGCCCAACGGAGGGGGGAGAGGGGCGCCGCGTCCCGTGGGGAGGCCCAGCGCTTTCTCTCTCCCCCCCCCCCCCCGGAGGGGAGAGGGTGCTGCGCGCCGTGGCCGGGGGGGGGAAGAGCCGCGCGCCGCTGGCCCGCCGCTCCGTACCAGGCGGGGTGCCCTGCGGGGGCAGGCCGTCCTCCCCGCGCCAGCGCCCCCCCCCCGCCAGCGGGCCACCGCCAGCGGGCCAACGGGCCCCCCGCCCACGCGCCCCCCGCCAGCGGGCCCCCCGCCAGAGCGCGTGTGCCGTGGGGGGGGGAGGGGGAGGTGCCCCCCCCGGCGGGCCGCGACGAAGAGACAATCAGACATGTCCCGGCCGCCGGCAGCGGCCGAGAGCCAGCCTCCCCCGCCGGGCGGCCCGGCCCCGCCCGGCGCCCCGGCGGAAGCGGAAGCGGGTGTGTCGTGGTGGGTCCCGGCCCCGCGCCAGCCCGCCCCCGGCCGCCTGCTCTGGCTGGTGCCGCGGCGGGGCCGCCGGGCGGCGGAGGGGCGAGTCGTGCTGTCGCTGACCGGGCCCGGCCAAGACCAGCGGGCCTGGCTCAGCGACGTGGCGGACCCCGTGCACCAGGGCCTGGTGAGCTTTTCGTTGCACCCCGCCGGCTTTGTCCGGGGGCGCTCCGCTGGCGTCTGGCTGTACGATTAAGACCGGGGCGAGGTGCTGCCCCTGGTTGACGAGGCCAAGCTGTGGCAGAAGCTGCCGCCCTCCGTCGTGCCGCGCACCCCTCGCAAGCGAACACGCGCGCTGCGCCGCCTGGGCCACGCCGCCTCCGCGCCCAAGGCGGCGCCGGCGCTCGCGCGGGCGCTGGCCGCCTGGCCGGGCTGGTGGGCGCTGCGCTTTTTGCTGGAGGACGGCCGCTGGGCCCCCTTCCTGTTCTTATTCGGGCCCCGCGCCGAGCGGCTGTGGCACAGCCGGCGGCGGGCCAGGCGCCGCTGGCTCGCGGCGTTGCTGGACTCGCCGCCGGGGGGCACGGACCCGCGCTACTTCTTCGACGGGGACCTGCTGCTGCCGGGCGCACTAGACGGCCCGGCGCTGACCCCGGCCCACTTCCAGCGCCTGGGCCGGCTGCTCCGGGCCCGCCTGGCGGCGGGGCTCGGGCCCGCGGGCCGGCGCCTCGTGCTCGTCCACTACTGGCTGCGCCTGACCCTCGCCGTGCGCAAGAGCTCGTGCTTCCAACTCACGGCCTGCCCACCCTCTGCCCAGGCGCTGGTGGGCGAGCTGCTGCCGAACCTCGACCGCCGCTCGGAACACGGCCGCCACCTCTTCCCCGGCTTCTCCGACCTGCTGCGGCAGTTGTTACTGCCGGACGGTTCGCTGTGGTGCGAGGACTGGTGCGAGCCCGCCGGCGAGCACGCGTACGCGCTCAAGCCGCACGTCACGCCGGCCGTGCTGGCGCCCGTGCTCAGTGACCTCTGGGGGCTCGGCGCGGGGGGCTCCTGGGGCGGCTGCGCCCGCTGCGCCGGCGCCGAGCCACCCCCGCCCAAGCGCCGCCGCCGCCTGCTCCCCTCCCCCCAAAAGTCCGTCAGCAGCGAGGCTCCGAACACGACCGGCATGATGGGAGGCACGGCTAGCAGCCAAGGCACGGCTAGCAGCCGGGGCACGGCTAGCATCCACCGCGCTCGTCCGAGCTCGGCGGTGGCACCAAGGCCCAAAAAGCCACGTACCACTCCCCGGCCAGCCCCCCGTGGACAAGGCCTGCGACAGCTGGCCGCGGCCACTGCGACCGGGCCAGAGCCACCGCCTCGTCAGGCGCGCCCCGTCGTGGTGCCGGAGGCGGCGTCTCTCCCTCCGCCCGAGCCGGACTTTGAAAGCGTCGTCTTGGCCACCCTGAGCACCTTAGACCTGGCCGAAATCCTGCTGTCTACGCTCAACGGTGTAGTGGTGGTGGACACGGTCATGCTGGGGGAGAGCGGATCGACCGAGCAGCCGCCCGTGCGCACCGGGTTGTCCGAGGCCGGCCTAGCGCTGCTGCCCGAGCTCCAGCTCACGGACGCCTTTCTCGCCGCACCCAACTCGCCCAAGGAGTGTTCCATCTGCCTACAAGACTTGGTCGTAGGGGACTGGCTGCGGGGGCTGCCGTGTGCGCATTACCTGCACCGGGCGTGCGTCGACCCCTGGCTACGCACTAAGGACTCGTGCCCCGTGTGCCGCCTAGTGGTGTCGTAGGCGGGGGCCAGCGCGCCGTCGCCGCCGTCGGTAGCGTGTGGGCCACATTAAAAACTGAGCGAGCACACGCCGTAGTTTTTAGTCACTCGGTACTCGTGCCGTGCCCCTTCGGCCGGGAGCTCCGGGGGGGGGGGGGGCGAACCGGCCTGTCCGCTACGGCCCCCCCCAGCCTTTCTCCCCGCCCCCGAGGAAATGACAGAAAAGGGGGGGGGCGCCGGTCCCCTTTCCGCTACGGCCCCCTTCCTGCCTAGCCCCCGGGCGGTGCGGAGGGGGGAGGCGGGGCGGGGCGGGGGTGGGGAGCTCCTCCCCCTGCCCCCAAAATGCCACCCGAGGCCCGCCGCGAGCAGGGTGGGGGCCGGTCGCTGCCCCCGCCCCGGCGGCCGCCGGTGTCGAACGCCATCCGCGCGCGCCCCCCCAGCTTCGTGCTCTATTACCACGGCCGGCCGCTGCGTGGCCTGCACGCCTGGTTGCAGGACGCCGTCTGGGGCACGGGGGGGTCCCGTGCACCGCGGGGCGCGGCCGAGCCCTCCGTCTTCGGCGAATGGGCGGTCCGCGCGGCGGCGGCCGGCCACCCGCGCGCCCAGTCGTGCCTGTACAGGCGGGGCCAGGCCATCGTGGTCGATCAGCAACTCAACGCCCTCGTGCGCATAGCGACGGGCGCGCGCGAGCCGGCCCTGGCGGGCGCGCTCTGGTCCCGGGACTACCGCCTGTGGGACGGCGCGCCGCCGGCCGAGCGGGCCCGGTTCGCGCGGCAGCTGCGGGCCGGAACGGGGCTGCCCCCCCCTGGCCGGGCGCGAGCTGCGGCGCGTGCACCCGCTGACGGCCACCGCCATTTCCTTCCTGTTCGCTCGCTTCGGCCTGCCCGTGGCCGCGCAGGTTGTGGTGCACAACCCGTCGCTGGCGGTGGCCAGCAGCATCGACCAGGTCTGGCGCTGTGCGGCGGGCCGCCTGTGGCTGCTGGAGCTCAAGAAGGCCCAGTCCGCCGGGCGGGCGCACGGGGAGCAGGCACGGGTGCCGCCCCTGGCGCACGCGCTCTGGCGCGCATGGGCGGACACGGAGCTGAACCGCTTCCTCGTGCAGGCCGCGCTTGGTCACGCCCTCTTCGAACTCACGTACGACCTGGCGGCCGAGCCGCAGCCGCCGCGCTCCGCCGTGGTGTGCGTGGGCACCTACGGGGTGCGGGTAGCGTGCGTGCCGGAGGCCATGCTCGGGGCCGCGCGCGAGTTCTGCCGGACGGTGTGGGCCGCTGAGCGCGCCGGCCCCCCACCCCCGCGGTAGGCAGACAGAAGGTAGTGTTCAATAAAAACTTGGCTTTTACTCGAGCCACCACCGCGGTGAACACCGCCTGCTCGGGGGCGCCAATAGCGTGGCGGCCAGGGCCTAGCTAAGCAGCGGCCAGGGCCCCCCACGCCGCTAGCCGGACCAGCACCAACAGAAACTGTCTTACCTTTTCCTCCGTCGTGGCCGGCGGGATCAGCACCTCGTTCCACGAGACCGACTTCTTGCCCTGTGTCCATTCAACCGGTTTTCCCTCTTTATCCCACCAATGCCTGTCGTTCTGTTTCTGGTCGTTCTGTTTCTGGTCCACCCAGGCTAAGGGGAGAGATGGATCTCGGTACCGGTTAGGCATTCTTTGCACAGCCCTAGCTGCCACTTCCACGCGCTGCAAGCAGTACCTGGCGTGGCGAAACTGGGGGTACGAACCCTGCTTCTCAAGGCCTAGGCTCTGGTACCACCACGCCGCACACAGTGCCAAGGCATCCTGGCCGGCTGGTGCTCGCAGCAAGGGTTCTAGGCACTGCCAGACTGTAGCCTGCAGTCCGTGGCCCAGCCGACCGTAGCTGTTGGCTATGAAGCTCAGCAGGTTGGACAGCTGAATGGCGTCCCTGTACCGAGCCGCCACGCCAGGCACTACGTAGAGCCGCAGGCAGAACCTGGGCTCCGGGTCCAGCAAGAGAAAACCCGGTTCCGCGGCCGTGAGCACGATGTTACCAGGCTTCAGATCCGCCAGCAGCAGCGGGACAACGTCGCTCGAGAAGTGCAGCGTACGCTGCAAGAAGCTCTTGAAGGCCCCCTGGGCGGCCCCGAGCGTGAAGGCTTGTGCCTGTTCCAGGTCTAGGGTCAGGGCGGCCCCCACCCGCACGAGGTCCATAACGAGCCAGAACGTACTCTGGCCAACCTGCCCGTCGTCATCCACCCGTAGGTAGCCGTACACGGCGGGCGCCAACCCTTGTTGTGCCAGCGAATGTTGCAGCTGCAGGTACTCTGTTTGGGCGAGCGGGAGCTCGTCCCCCTGGAATCTCTGCGGCGTGCTGATTTTCTGCGACGCGTCGATGCGTTTGAGGACCAGCTCGTGGCGGCTCAGCAGCAAGACTAAGCATTGGGCCAAAGCATACTCGTCGTGGTCGTTGCCGGCGTGGCCTAGGCCGCAAGCCCGGAATTTCGTGGCGCTCGTCACGAAAAGCCCTAGGGACCTCAGCCACCCGGGGACCTCCCCGTTGGGACAGAGGGGCACCTCCTGTTTGGCCAGTGTCCGCCCGAGTGTCTTCTCGTCGGGCAGCCAGCGGACAATCTGGTGGTCAGTCGCAGTGGAGTAGGGGCTCGCGCGCTCTCGGCTTCCTGCACTCGCGGCAGTGGCAGCCCGACCGGCAGCCGAACTTGGCGGCCAGTGGGTGTGGAGGTGCTAGTTCGTAGTGCTGACCGGGCGCGGCGGCAGGGTTCATGGCCCTACGGCCGGTGGTGGGCGGGCGAGGGGCCTAACAGCTCGGTGCCTGTGCTTTGTTGCTCCAGGGCAGACACCCGCCACACGATTTCCCCGCGCGCAGCTACGGCGCAGGGGAAGGGGGTAGCCCCCAGCGTTCCCCCCCCCCTGCTCCACTGACAGTGCTTTCCCTTTCCATCCTGGGCGGAGCGCCTGAGCTTTTCTTCTTCCCCCCTTTCTCCTTCCCCCTCCCGGGCCTCGGGCGTGCGTCTCGCGGCCCGGTGCAGGGCCCCGCGGGGGTGGGAGGAGGCCAGTGGTTTGCTGTGCGCGACCTGAGCTCCGGCTCTCGGCTGGGCTGGGCACAGGCGGGGTACGCCGGCGTTGACGCGTCCACGGCCGCCCGAGCTTGGCCGACCCGTGGTAGCAGCGGCACACCTACCGGAACGAGACCCCGCAGCGCGGCCAGGAGCCCTACCAGCGCTCGCGACGCCACGTTATCCCCAGTAGCACACTGCGCCTGTCTCTTGGCCCTACCGGACTATCGCTAGCCCGGGACAGGCCTACCGCCCCGGCTCGCAGCCCCGCCCGCAGGACGCGGCCCCCGGACCAAGACCCCTAGCCACGCCTAGATACCAGCGCGGCTGCAGGGCCGCCGGCTGTTGCCGGGGGGCGGAGCAGCCTCTTCCCGACCGGGCCTGGTTACCGTCTGCCGCACCAGGTTAGTACCTGCAGATTTACTCGCCCCGTACTGCTTTGCACGCAGTGACCACCACCCAACCAAAAAAGGCCAGGCCCCCCTTGGCCCGGCCTTCAGGCGACCTGGGTGGACCAGGACCTGGCTACCCGCACCAATGCGCCTACGAGGTCCTCGACGTGCCCCTGTCGGATTTTGCTGGGTGCCTGGAGCATAGCCGCGAAGTTCCTAGTAAGCGGTAATCCGGTAGCGTCCCACCAAAATCCGTTGTCCACTGGGCGTCGCAGCACAGTGTTCTCGTGTTGTCCCGTCTTGAGCTCCTGCTTCAGGACGCCCTGGCCCCATCGAGAATGCTGCATGTTCTGCAAGGCCTGGCGCAGCTGGCTTGCTTCGTCTAGCCTCCCCTGGTACCACCAACGAGTACATTGGTCCAGGGGATCATGGTCCTCTCCGGTTGCTGCTTCGAGCAGGGGTGTTATAAATTGCCATAAACCAGCCTTCAGTTCGTCGTGCAGGCTGTAACCCGAGGCTCCGCCCTGGATGTTAGCCACGAAGCTCAGCAGGTTGGACAACTTGATGGCGGGTTCATATTGGCTCTCCGTGCCGGCCGGCAGCAGGAGCCAGCGGCAGTGCTTAGGGTCCGGGTGTATCTCCTGGAAGCCTGGCTTGGCGACAGTCAGCGCGAGGTGGGAGGGGCTCAGATCCGCCATCAGCAACGGGACGATACGGGCCGTGTAGTCCAGCAGCCTGGTCAGAAAAGCCTTGAATCCAGCTGCCTCCACTCGCAGCTCCTGGGCCTCCTCCTGGTCCTCCTCCGGGTCCTGCGCCGGGTCCTGCGCCGGGTCCTGCGCCGGGTCCTGCGCCGGGTCCAGGCTAGCCCTGGCTTGCGCCAGGTTGAGGCTCAGGGAGGGGCCCACCCAGGCGAGATTCATCACGAGCCAGAAAGTAGCGCTGACCTTGTCCTCAGCACCACTCTCTGCCGTCCGCCCGCGCGGGCCGCCCCCTGGCTTGACCTCGGCGTCTACCCGCAGGTAGCCATGTACCGCGGGAGCCAGCTTTGGCGTGGCCAACAGGTGTTGCAGATACAGGTACTCCACTTGCTCCCCCGGCAAATCCCGAGAGGAACGCCGTATAATGCAGGGCTTGCCGATCCTGCGGAGGACTAGCCTCGGGCCGTGCAGCAGCAGGACAGAACCCCCCGCCAGGTTTTGTTCGCGCTCGTGGCCGGCCCCGCCGATTCCGAGCGCCCCGAACACCTTCTCTGTCGTTCTGAACAAAGAGAAAGATCGGAGCCAGGGGGGTACCTCGTCCCGGAAGAGCCGCGCTCGGGTCTCACTCAGCTTGCCCAACCGACGACGGTAAATGGTGGAGTTTGTCGGCACATACTCGTCTGCTACACTGTACGCCGTAACACGCACCTGCGTGGAAGCCGAGCAGGGGCTTCTGGTCCGGAATAACTTAAATAGCTCGCACGACCGGCAGGCCTTACACGGCACTTGCCGTTGGCACTCCCTGCAGATCTGGCGGCAGGCGAACCTGGAACTCAGGGGATGTAATGGGTCGTGGGGTTCCTCTTCACCAGCCGCTCCGAATTCAGCTTCTGCGCCAGGCGACGCGCCCGGGCCGACGACCGGGATCTCTAGTTCTTGAGCCCGGGGGCTGGCTGGACCCCCGCGCTTGGGTCTCTTGGGGGCTGGCCCCGACATGCTCGCCTCGCTGCGGCAAGAGGCCGCGGCCACTGGTGGAGGGTTTCCTCGACAGGCGTACTTTACTCCGGTAGGCAGCCCCGTCCACACTCTCTGGGGGCTCCCTGGCCTTCCCGTCCCATCCCTTCCCGGCCGCCGTGGCACGGGAGCAACACGCCGGCAGCCCCCGTGGAGAGCTGGGGGGAGAGGGAGGAGGAGGACGGCCTAGCCGCCAAGTGTGTGTGTGGGGGGATCGGCGAGGGCGCGCCGTGGACAGGAGGGGGGGGGCGTACCGCCAGCGACCCAGCCGCATCCGCCCCGCGCACCGGCCGCGGCCAGGCAGTCCTCCGCCCCCCCCCGCGGGGGGGTTCATCCTGCCCCCGGGCCCCGCCGGCAGTTGGACCGACGTAGAGGAGGTTTGTAATAAAGAAAAACGCTCTGGCCGGTCACCACGCGACCGCGCTGGCCACCGGCTGCTACGGGCTGCTACGGGAGGGCGAGGAGGCCTAGGGCGTGGCCCACCACGCGGCTAGCCGGACCAGCACCAACATAAACTGTCTGACCCGTGCCTCCGTCGTCTGATCCGGGATCCATTGGCCGTCCCAGTGCTGCAGCTGCATCACTCGCGCCGTCTGCCCCATCATCTGCGTCGTCTCCTTGGCACATATCTGTGGCACTGGCAGCCCCTGTGCATCCCACCAAAACTTGTAATCTTTATCCGTGTCTACCCAAGCCAGGGACGGGCTTTGGTACTGCGGGGGCAGGCCTTGCCAGCAACGAGGATCCAGTTTCCTGCCCCGCAAGTAGTGCCTGGCGTGGTGGAATTGGGTGTACAGCCTCCTTTGCTCCGGGGTGGTTAGGCTCTGGTACCACCAGGCCACGCAGCACTCAAAGGCTGCGGGCGTCTGCAGCAAGGGTTGCACAAATCCCCACAAGGTAGCCCGCATGTCCTTGTTCAGACGGTCATAGCAGTTGGCCACAAAGCTCAACAGGTTGGACAGCCGGATGGCCTCTCGGATGGCCTCCCTGTACGGGGCCGGGGCACCTGGCACTACCTGGAGCCACTGACAGTACTTGGGGTCGGTGTCCAGCAGGAGGAAGCCTGGCTCCGTGGCCGTCGGCGCGATGTTGCCGGGCTTCAGATCCGCCATCAGCAGCGGGACTACGTCGGTCGAGAAGTCCAGCGTACTTTGCAGGAAGTTCTTGAACGCCCCGGTGGCGGCCCTGAGCCTCAGTCCTTTCGCTTGCTCCAGGTCTAGGCTCAGGGCGTCCCCCAGCTGGACCAGGTCCATCACGAGCCAGAACGCACACTCGTCGGCCGGTGGCGTCGCGTCGACCCGGAGGTAGCCGTATACGGCGGGCGCTAGTCCCTGCCGTGCCAGCAAGTGTTGCAGCTGCAGATACTCCACGTGGGCGATCGGCAGCTCGTCCAGGCCGGCCGGCCACTTGTGCTTGCTGATGCGTTTGAGGACCAGCCTGTGGCGGGGCAGCAGCAGGACGGTGCCGTTTACCAGCGAGTTCTCGCCGTGGCGATTGCCTTTGCGACCTAGGTGGCAAGCCTCAAATTCCTTTTGGGTCGTGACGAAGAGCCACAGGGACCTAAGCCACGCGGGGACCTCTCTGCCCGGACAGACATTGACCCCCGCTTTGGTTAAGGCCCTCTCGTCTGGTATCCAGCGGACGGCCTGCTCCTGCAGGTCGGTGGAGCAGGGCTGTCGCACCTGGAACAGCTCGAACAGCTTGCGCGACCGACAGGGCCGGCGCTTGCCCGGCTCCGCACACTCGCGGCAGGGGCGGCGCGACGAACAGGCAAACTTAGCGGCCAGGGGGTGAGGCAGCGCGACTGCGCCGGGCTGCCCGGCGCTGGGTGACGTCCCTAGGAGCGGGGCGGGGCGCGCCGGTGCTACGGGGCGCGCCGGTGCCGCGGGGCGCGCCGGTGCCGCGGGGCGCGCCGGTGCTACGGGGCGCGCCGGTGCTGGGCGTGGGCTAGCCCCGGGCGGGGGCGTCAGATCCGATAGGCCCTCGTGCGCCAGCGCGTAAACCCCGGCCAGAACGGATGAGACTTCCTTCCCGTCCAGCGAATGCAAGGACTGGGCAGGGATTCGCGGGGACGTCAGCCTGGGCTGGACAGCAGAGGGCGGGGACGTCCACGCGGGCGGGGAAGGGGGCTGGCCCGGGGACCACCAGGCCGCTGGTGAGCTCACCGGCGGGAGGCCCGGGGCTGGCACCGGGTTGGGGGGGGGCGGGCCTCCCGGGCCGGCCGCCCCCCCCCCCCGTGCGGCATCGGCGGTGTCCATCTCCTCCCTCCGGCTGGCAGCAAAAGCGGGGGATGCACCCTTTTTCTTTTTCTTACTGGCCCCGGAGCAGACGCCGGCCACGCCCACTCGCTTACCCCCCCCCCCCCCCCCCGCTCCCCGCACGCGCCGCCGGCGGGCGGGCGGGAGGAGGCACGCCCCCCCCCTCCTCCCCCCTTTCTTGCTCCACTGTCTGGCCGTTTCCCTCCCCGCCTGGGGGGTGGACCTCTCTCCCTCTGGACCGACCCGGGCGGGGGAGCGGGGGCCTCCGCCCCGGCGCTACTAGGCGGGCCGCCTCCCCGAGCCCGGCCAACGAACTGTCCCGGCTGTCTACCTACTGGACCGGGGCCCGAGCCGCCGGGACCCTGGCCGCCGCTCACGGCGCCGCGCCACGCCAGTACCACCTTGTGTTTTTTTTATTGGCCTTGTGGGGGCTGGACTCTACTACTACTGCTGGACGAAGACGGGCCTGCCGCACTGGCCTGCAGACGCAAACGCTCCGCCGGCGTGGCCCATGACGCAGCCACCCTAACCAAAACGCCCAGAAACTGCTTGACCTCAACCGGACTCGGCCCGTCGTCTTCCCAGACCGACCCCGGCCCCCGCTTGGGCTTTCCCCGGGAATCCCACCAAGCATTGTCGGTCGGGAGCCCGCCCCGGTCCGGGCCACGGCCCTCAAGCCTGCCAGACAAGACTTGGGGTTCAATGGTCTGGTCTTGTAGGTAGTGCTTGGCCCTGGCGAACTGACTCTGGGGCCCTGCCTTCAGCATGCCCAGGGTCTGCCTCCACCAAACGGCGCACGTATCCAGGGCTTTGCTGTCCGCTGGTGGGACGACCTGAGGTGCTATAAACCTCCAGAGGCAGGCCTTGAGGTTGTCGTGCGGTGAGCCATAGCTGTTGGCCACCAAGCTCAGCAGGTTGGACAGCTTGATGACGGGTTCGTCGTCCTCGAGCCTGTTGGGCGGTACCCCCAGCCACAGGCAGTACCTGGGGTCCGGCTCTAGCCATTGCCAGCCCCGCCGCGCGGCAGGCGCCGCGAGGCCGTCCAGCCTTAGGTCCGCCAACAACAGCGGAGCGACTCGGGCAGAGAAGTGCAGCAGCCCGGCTAAGAATTCCTCGAAGCCCGCCTCAGCGGCCCCGGGCCCGGCCGGTAGTCCCGGGCCCAGGTCGCGGGAACCCGCCCCCTCGCGCACGAGGTCCGTAATGAGCCAGAACGTAGCCTTGGTAAGGGGGGCTGTCCGCTGCCGTTCTGTGTGCCCTCCCCCGGGGCCAGGCTTCTCGGCCTGCTTATCGTCCTCTCCCACGATGTCGATGTCCTCCTCGCTGGATTCCCCCGAGCCAGCGCTGGATTCCCCCGCTGTTGCTTCTGCTTCAACCGCCGGCTCTTCAACCCAGCTGCTACTTGTGCGCTGCTCCGGACCGGCCACTCGGAGGTAACCGCGTACCGTGGGGGCCAGCCCCTGCCCCGCCAGCAGGTCTTGCAGGTACAGGCGCTCCACGCAGGGCACCGGCAGCCTAGCAGAGGTGACACCTTCTGTGCCGTGTCTCCTCCGCTGGACGTAGATGCGTTGCAGTGCCAGCTCTTGGCGCCGCAGGAGCATGACGCCGTCGGCTAGCGCTTGCTCCTCGCCGGCGCCGCCTATGTTGCAACCGGCGAACTCGGCGGTGGTCGTCAGAAACAGCGGGAAAGACGCCAGCCAAGGAGGCACCACGCCGTCAGGACACAGCGGCCGCCCTGACGGGTGCAGGGGCTCGGCCTTGCTTCCTCCGTGAGTTTCGTAGCCGGCAGTCTTGGCCTCGGGGTGGACCGCGCAGGGACGCCACTGCGTAAACAACTCGGACAGCTGGCACGGCCGGCACGGCCGGCGGGCCTGGCATTGACCCGGCCGTTGGCAGACGTGGCAGCGCTTCTGGCAAACGAACCTGGAGCTCACCGGGTGTCTCGGCGCTCCGCTGGAGTGCTGCACGTGTGGGGGAGCACCCCCGGCAGGGTGCTGCGTGTGTGGAGGAGCACTCCCGGCCGGGTGCTGCGTGTGTGGAGGAGCACTCCCGGCCGGGTGCCGCGCGTGTGGGAGAGCACCCCCGACGGGGGCTCCCTTAATCTCCGCCGGGGACGGCCGTTGCTTGCGCTTCCTCAGCATCCTGCGTGGCGGAGGGTCGAGCGTCAACCGGACCCGCGGGGCGGGGAGCCTGGCGGGGCGTTTCTTCCTCTGGATGGCCTTTAATCAGCACCGCCGGCCGGCAGCCACCCCTCCCTTGCCAGGCCCCCTTCCCTTCCTTCCCCTCCCTTTCCTTCCCCCCAGGTACTGCCAGAGAAGGGAGACAGAAGGCGGGGGGGGGTCCTGGGTGCAGCCGAGGGGAGGGGTGCCTTAGCCACTCTGACACGCCGGCCGTCTTTCCCACCACTGCGAACCGGAGGGGTAGTGGCCTGCCCTCCCACCACTGCGAACCGGGGGGGGGGGGGGGTAGTGGCCTGCCCTCCCCCGCTTACTACCAGCCGTCGCTACCTAGGTGAGAGGCTCAGGGACGGAGGCAAGCGCGGAGTGGGGACAGCGCACACTTCTTGCTCCGGCCGTTGCTATGAACGCCATGCTGGTCCTGCTAGTGGCGGTCGGCGGCGTCGTGTGTACCGCGGCCACCGCCGCCCGCCGCACCAAGTCAGTCAAGCCAGAGGTCTTCTTTACTCGCCCGGACTGGTTCGCCCAGCGGCTACCACGCAGCCCAGGAAAGGCCAAGCCCCCCCCCCCCGGCAGCCCGCAGCCGTGTTCAGGGGCGCTGGCTGGACCAGGACCTTGCTACGCGCAGCAAGGCGCCTACTAACTCCCCGACGTCGCTTGGCCGGAGCCGGCCTGAGGTGAGGGCCTGGCCTGGTTTGAGTATCGCGGCCGCGAATTCCGCGGTCGGTCGTCCGGCGCTATCCCACCAAAACTCGCTTACCGAGGTTTGCTCCACTGGGTTCCGTCGGGGTCCCGTCCAAAGCTTCGCGTTCAAAACCTGCCGGTCCAGGACACACTGCTCCAAGCTACTCAGTGCCTTGAACAATTGGCTTTCCTGGTCATGCCTCCCCAGGTACCACCAATAGGCACACTGCTCCAGGGGGTCACGGTCACCACCCGTGGCTTCTTTGAGTTGGGGTGCTATAAGCTTCCATAAACCAGCCCTGAGTTCCTGGTGTAGGCTGGAATCAGGCACCCCCCCGCGGTGGATGTTAGCTACGAAGCTTAACAGGTTGGACAGCCAGAGGGCAGCAGTGTATTCCTTCCTGCTGTTGCGCGGCAGCAGGAGCCACTGACAGTACTTAGGGTCCGGGTGTAGCTCTTGGAAGCCCGGCTGGGCGGCAGTCAGCGCGATGTGGGGGGGCCTCATGTCCGCCAGCAACAGCGGGACTTCGCGGGCCGAGAAGTCCAGCAGCTTCGTCAGAAAGGTCCGGAAGCCTGCTTCGTCTACCCGGATCTTGCGCACTTCCATGGCTGCCTGCAGCAGATCCAAGCTGAGGGAAGGCCCCACCCAGGCGAGACCCATGACGAGCCAGAACGTAGTGGGGATCGGGTCCCCCGCGCCGGCAGGGAGCCCGTCTACCCGGAGGTAGCCGTGCACCGCAGGGGCCAGCCCCCGCACGGCCAGTAGGTGCTGCAGGTACAGGTACTCGGTGCGGTCCGCCGGCAGGTTCCGGGTGGAAGGCGGTAAAGAGCAGGGCCCGCCGATTCTTTTCAGGACTAGCTTGGGGCCGTGCAGGAGCAAAACAGAACCGCCCGCCAGCTCTTGTTCCTGGTCTGGTGCCGCTGGGCGCCCGGGGCCGGCGGCGCCAATGCCGCACCCCCGAAACTTGGTCTCCGTCGTGATGAACAGGGACAGAGATCCGAGCCACTCGCCTGTTATTCCAGCCTCGGACAACGCCACCTCTTCTCTCTGCAGCTCGCTCAGTGCCAACGTGCGGGACACTATCCTCACCTCCTGTTCCAGTACGCGATACCTCGTGACCTGCTGCTTCGTGTCAGCCGAGCCAGGGCTGCTGACCTCGAATAGCTGGGACAGCTGGCACGGCCGGCACCTGGTACACTGTCCCGGCCGCCGGCATTGCCGGCAGGTCCTTTGGCACGTGAATCTAGACATCAGGGGGTGTCGCGGCTCGTCAGCGGGACGGCCGGCCGAGGCCTGCACCGGCCCCGAGGGGGGCGCTTCTTCCTTCCCGTGCTTGTGCCTCTTGGCGGCACGCCCGGACATGCCTCACCTCTCTGGTACAGACAGCCGGGGCTCGGCCGGGCTGCTTTGACTCGACTAGGCACCCACACCGCCGTACGTCCCCCTGCCTCCCGCTCCCCCCCCCCCCGTCCCCTGCCCTCGACCACACCCGGGGGGGCGCACTGCGTCCTCCCCCCCCACCCCTTCCCCCCCCGCCCTCCCCGCCTGCCCACCGCCGAGTGAGGGGCTGTGCCGGTAGCGACGGCGGAGGGGGCGGCGTCAGGGAGGGAGGAGGCGGACCGACCGAGTGCTGGGGCCGACGCAGGAGTGCGCAGCCCTGGCGGCCCCGGCCACAAGCACGCCAGCCGCGGCCCATGGACCAAGAGGCCTGGGCCCGGTTCAGTGGGTCGCAGGTCCGGCGCGCAGCGCGGGCGGTCAGCGTTTCCGCCGCCCACCTACCTTCGTTGCCGGCGGACGGACGCACGGCGGCGTTCCTCCTGGCAGGCGTGCAGACGCCGCTGCTGCCGCAGGCCCTGTTGCAGGCGCTGTACTTCTTGCCGGCCGCCGCGGTCAGCTACGTCGAGGTCCTGTCGAAGCCGCTCAACTCGCTGGGTAACCTGGACCTCGTGCAGCTGTTGGAGCGCGTGCGAGTAGACGTGGCACTGGCCGTGCTGGCCGGCCTGCCCGTCGTGCCCTGGGAGCAGGCTACGCCCTCGTTTCTGACGCCCGCCAACAGTGCGATGCTGGAACTCAAGGTAGCCCACCCGGCGGCCGCCCCCCCGCCACCCCGTCCTTGGCGCTGCTCCGGGACAGGCTGGGTGCTCTGCGGGCGGAGTCCGGCCGCACGCGCGCGCAGGCCCTGGCCCGGCTGGACCGGGAGTCCGCCCGCGCGCTGCAGCAAACCGAGGCCGGGCGGCTGGCGGCCCAGGCCGTGCTGGCGGGCCTGGGCCTGCGCCCGGCCGACCTGGACGACGCGGAACCCCCGCCGCCACCGGACGAGGAAAAGGAGCTCGACCTCTTCACCGACGACGAGCTGCGCGCGCTGGAGGCCTGCTGGGGCGTGACCGAGGTGTCCCTCGCCCACTTACGCCCCGTGCCCGGCTACCCGGCAGCGCGGGTGGCCGCCGGCGGCGAACGGCAGGAGACGGCACGGGCAAGGAGGTCTGGGTCCGGCTGTGGGTCACCAAGGGCTATGCCTCCCGGAACTCTCGCTGGCAGAAGGGGCTCCTCACCCCCCGCAAGGTGTCGAGCGTCCAGGTCCAGCCACGCCCGCTCCCGGCACCACGCGCACTGGAGCTGTGGTCCGTGTGCCCTACCAACGTCTTCGACCTCGAGGACCTGGGGGGTGGGGCCGCCCGCCTCGTGGCGGCTAGGCCGCTCGAGTGTCTGGCCTGCCGGCGGTGCCTGCTGAACCCGCCGGGGGAGGAAGCCAGCCCCGTGGCGGTCGAGACCCCCGCGGCCGCCGCCTGCGACCGGTGGCTCGTCCTGGTCACCTCCACGACGCAGACCCCGGCGGAGCTGCTGCAGGAGTGCCGGGCCTTCCTCCTCGCCGGGGGTGGCTCGGTCGCGCCCGCCGCAGTCGCTGCCTCCTCGCCCCGCGCGGCCGGGGACACGGTGCCCCCGCGAGAGCCCCAAGCTGGAGGTGACAGGCTGCGGTGAGTGAGCCGCCGTCACGGTAAGAGTGACGTGAAGGGGTGAGAGTAGTCACGGTAAGAGTGGCGTGAAGGGGTGAGAGTAGTCACGGTAAGAGTAGCGTGAAGGGGTGAGAGTAGTCACGGTAAGAGTGGCGTGAAGGGGTGAGAGTAGTCACGGTAAGAGTGGCGTGAAGGGGTGAGAGTAGTCACGGTAAGAGTGACGTGAAGGGGTGAGAGTAGTCACGGTAACAGTGACGTGAAGAGGTGAGTAGTCACGGTAAAGGTTTAAGCGAGTAGAGCGCAGCCGTGGCAGGGGGTGACGTAAGTGGTGAGTAGCCACGGTGAGGGTGGCAGGGGGTGACGTAAGTGGTGGGTAGCCACGGTGAGGGTGGCAGGAAGGGCAGTGGGAAGAGGCAGCCCCTCTCTGGGACACTCCGACCGAAGCGAATAATGGCCTGGTGGACGCAGGCCCGAGCGAACGACGCCCCGGGCGCGCGCCAGGCTGGCGGCGCGCGCTGCGTGCCGACGGCCCGCCTGCGCCCGGCGGAGCGCCCCCCCCCCCCCCCTCGCGGGCGCGCGCTGCGTGCCGACGGCCCGCCTGCGCCCGGCGGAGCGCACCCCCCTCCCTCGCGGGCGCGCGCTGCGTGCCGACGGCCCGCCTGCGCCCGGCGGAGCGCTCCCCCCCTCCCTCGCGGGCGCGCGCTGCGTGCCGTCGCCGCACGCGGGCGAAGGGGAGGAGGCACCCCCTCCCGACACGCTGGCAAAAAAGAGTCACAAATCAGGTTACAATCTGCAATGTTGACCAGGGCGGAAGAGGATCACACCATCACCATCCTCTTTCCCACTTGCCCTTCCCCCTATTCTCCCTCGTTCCTTGCGTTCGTCGTGTCTTTTGCTTTTTCTCTGTGCTTAATTTAGCGTGGTTTTGATTCTGTTTCTGGTATAGTACGGACGATGCCGTCGCGAGTGAAGACTTCGTGCATGGCTACAACTGGCGGAATGGCGCCCGGGAAGTCTCTGTACCAAGCAGATGCCGTTCTGCCTGCTGGACCAGGGGGCCATACTTAAGCACGATTGCGTTTAAGACAGTGAGCTCTTCTTGGTTGCGTTGATTCGGCACGAACAGCTTAGCCAACCTTGCTAGCGCAGAATTCCTTTTGGTTTGACACACATAGGCATTCTCTTTCTTTTTGCTCTCGAACTTCAGCGGCGCAAGTGTATCTTGTATCTCTGTGTCAAGCTCTGCCAACTCCCGCGCGGACGCTTCTGGTCCCTTCTTGTTCCGTACTACGTGTCCAAGCATTGTGCGTAGGATCACCTCCTAGCTCGCGGTATCAGCTCCTTTCGCTGCCATGGAGCCGGTTATGTCCCCTTCTTCTTGAGTAGAGCCATTCTGAATTAGGTAGGCGTTCAGTACCAGGTATGCTGCTCTGAGCTTGTCCCGACGCACCTTATCTGTTTCAGGTTTTTTCGCCTTGCGACATGCGCCCTGTTGCTTGCCTGTGTCATGTTTTCTCTTGCGAAGTGTGCCCCCTTGCACGCCGCCGGAAGGACGCTTTTTCGGGCCAGACGGCGGGGCCGCGTAACTGCCATTTCCTCTTGGCCCAGGAGGCAGGATAGCAGGGTTTGTCACAAGGGCAGCGACAGGCTGTGCGATGGCGGGCGTCCCAGCGGCCACAGGCAGTGGTCTCGCCGCACTGCTGCTGCTGGGGTAGCTGCTGCTGCTGCTACTGCTGCTGCTGGAGTAGCTGCTGCTGCTGGGGTAGCTGCTGCTGCTGCTACTGCTGCTGCTGGAGTAGCTGCTGCTGCTGGGGTAGCTGCTGCTGCTGCTACTGCTGCTGCTGGAGTAGCTGCTGCTGCTGGGGTAGCTGCTGGGGTAGCTGCTGCCGCCGTCGTTGCCGCCGCCGTGGCTGCGCGTGTTACCCCTTCGACCCCTTCGGGCTGCGGCAGCAACTGACCCCAGCGTAAGCAGCAGCCAAGGTATCCAGCGCCCTTGCAAGTACAAGTCCCGCATTGCTCCAAAGCGGAACGAAGCCACAGTGTGTTGCAGTTCCGGCAGAGGGAGGGCTTGAGACGGTCGAAGCAGTTTGAATTTTTCCTCTCTTGCCACTTGCTCCACAAGGACCAAACCGTCCTCCGTGTACTTGGTCGCCGATTCTATCACCTTGCTAAAATGGCCGCTGATTGTCGACCCTGGGGGTGCTACCTCGTCCTGCCACCAGGCACCGTAAACGCGCAGCACCTCTTGGCAGCGGTCGCCTTCCCAGCTGGTAACGCCTGCCAGGACCACCTCTAAAGCTTCCGCCAGGTGCGCATGCTGCTGGCTCTCATTCAGCAGGCTGGCCACGACCACTAGCGCGTTGCAGAGCCACAGGAGATCGTCCTGCGTCTTGTTAGGAGCGACGTGCGGATCCGGCAGCCGTTCGTCCCGTTCGTCCAGGTGCTCCCCGGCATCGCGCCCTCCCGGCGCGAGGTGCAGGCACTGGGCCGAGTCGGCGTAGATCAGTGCGCAGGCACGCTTCTCCCCGTTGAAGTTAGGCTTAGGGTTAGAGTTAGCCCGCTTCTCCTCGTTCCACTGTTTCACGTCCCGGAGGGAAAAGCCGCTGTAGATGGTGTGTGAGAGGCCGAGCGCGTCCAGCAACCGCTGGAGGAACGACCCGAAGTTTGGCACCGCCTGGTCATTGCGGGGCTCCTTCACTAGGAGCCACCGGGGGCTGCCAGCTCCAACTGACACGACGCCGATGACCGTCACGGCCAGGCCGTGTGACGCAAAGTAAGAGAGCAGCTGTGCGCTCTGGGTGGCGCGGGTGAGTGTATAGTCCTGGCAGTCGAGTTCGTACGCCCTGAAAGCCCTTTGACCCGTCCCCGCGGTCGACCAAGGCCTCTCCCCCGCGGAGAGCTGCATGTTGCTGTCGCTCGTCAGCGTCCGTAGGGTCCACTTATCGTAGTACGCCAGGCCGCGGGGAACGTAGCAGAGCCCTATCTGCTGTACCAGCCAATCCAGGGGGACCGTCCGCGCCTGTACTAGCTTGGCCTCTAACGCACCCGTCTGGCTATCACGGATAAGGCGAAGCTCTCGGTAGTCAGTGTGTGCTAGCCAAGGGAGGTGCCTGCAGTGCCGGCATTGGTGGGCGCCCGGAGCGCCCCCGCTCGCTAGCTGGCCGAGGCCAGGAGAAAAGGGGTTGGGAGCCGCCAGCCCAGGGGGGGCAGGGTGGAAGACCACAGGTCCCCTAGACATCCTCACAGAGGACAGAAGAGGGTGGATAATCACAGGGGGGCAATGGCTGCGCCGTGCTTTGCTAGCAACAGTCAGGGGTCGCCCCGGAGAAAGGAAGCAGCCCCGCTTTAACCTCCTCTCCTTTCCCTCCCCCCGGCGCCGCGGGCCCAGCCGCAACGGGAGGGAAGAGAGGGGGGAAGAAGAAACGGAGAGGCAGGCAGGGGGCAGGAGTGTGTTCTCCCCTCCCCGACCAAGCTCCGCCACGCCTCTCCCTCTTCCCTAGGGGAGAGAGTCCACGGCCCACGGCGTGCCGTACCCTGGCTAGCACGACTCTAGTGCCCCAGGCTGCGCCACGTGTACGGCGCGCCGTTCGGCCTGCCGCCGGCGGCGGTGTGGCCGGCGTGCCCCCCCGTCCAGCCCGTGCCCGGGCGGCCCCCCCCCCCGTCCGGCCTCCCGCGGCGCAAACCGCCCGGACGAACGGTGTACACGCCTGGCTAGCTAGCCACGGTTCGCCGCCCAAGGTACGACGGCCGCGCGCCGGGCCTGCCGGGCCCACTGGCGCACAGGGGGGGGGGTGCGGGCGGCCCGGGGAGGCGGAGCCTGGCGCGCCTCCCGGTCCCCCGGTTGCTCTTCCCCCCCCCCCCCCCCCGCCCTAGCGGCCTCCTCCCAGCCCACTCTCCCTCTCCCTCCCCCCAGCGTGCCGAGCGCTTGGAGGGGGGGGGGGGGGAGCTGGCCCCCCGCACCCCCTGACCGCTGCCACCCCAAGATCACGGGCTTCCCTCCTAGCGGAACACTGTCCCCTCTCTTCCTAATGTTCTTGGCAATCATCAGTGGCTGGTGCCTGGCCCGGGCCCGGGCGGACAACGGCTGCGTCTGCGAGAGTTGCGACCAAACGCTCGAGATAGCGGGGGAAGCCTGGTCCGGGGCGGGCGTGCTCTCTGCCGATGTCCAGCCCGGGCCCGCGTCTACGTCAGCACCCTGCAGTTGCGCGCGGATGACTACTTGCTGAGTGACCCGTCGGCTTTTATCGTCAAGGCCACGCCGGACCCTGACCCTGAAAGCAAGCTCTACTATCCTTCTCTCTCTACCGGGCCCGACCCGTTAGCTGTTGACGACAGCGGCAACAGCAGTTGGTACGCGGTGTCTTGCGTTGATTTCCGGACGCGGCGTACACTGGACGGCCATCGCCTGTACCTCTACCTGCAGTGCCAGAACCTGCTGCTGCCGTGCAGGATCCACTACCGCGGACTGTTTGGCTGCGAGTACGCTAGGGCAAGCGCTAGGCCCGCCGGCTTCATCATCGCAACCTTGCTCTTGCCCTGCCTAGTCTGTCTCTCGTGCGGCGCGTGCCTGCGCTTGTAATTCCCCGAGCGCGGGGGGAAGGGCTTGGTGGGGAACGGCGTCCTGGAGGCAGAGCTTGCTGAGTTCAAGGCTGCCGACTTCTCGTCCGCACAGCCGCCGACCGCCTAGCACAGCAGACGCAATTGGGGTAGCTGGCGTTACTTACTCCGCCCGGCTAGCGGCGGGCCGGGTGCGCCCAGAGTGCAACACGGGGCTGCTGCTGGACGGTGGGGTGTGCCGGTGCGCGTGTGCCCACAGCGCCCGGCCGGGGCACATCCTGACCGGGGGCCCCCGGGGCACCCCCCGACCGCCGGGCTTCTTGCTTGGGCCGCTGGCGGCAGGTGGTGACTACCGCGGGGCCTATCAGTAGTTTGCTTTCTTCGGTAGGTTTTGTGACTGAGCCTAAGCTAAAACGTTTGTCTGTTGCTGGAGATCCAAGGCAAGACTAGCGACGGGAAGACCTCTAGGCCTAGCCTACCGCCTAGCCTAGACACCGTGGCCACCGTCCTAGCGCAAGATTTTACTACCTACCCAGTCCGCCTGCACCAGGCGGGGGGCCTGGACCTAGAAGACGAGTGGGTACTGGTAGCGGAAAGAAGGTGGCAGAGGGAGGGGCCGGGGGAGCTGCTAAGGGGAGCGCCGCCCGCCGGCACACCGGAGATCTTCGTCTACACAGCACTAGAGGCAGAACGCAGAGCTGACCTGTTGGCGGCCACAGTCGGGGGAGTGGTTTTCCGGCAGCGCCCCGCCGGCCCCCGCGAGGGCCAAGCCTAGCAGGGGTTCCACGCCCAGGCCGGGCGCCAGCCCAGGACGCTGGTCGAGGTCTTGGGGGCGGAAGGCCTGGCACTGTACGCGCGGGGGTCCGTACCTGTACCGGCAAGCGGCCGCAGGGTTGCGTGTGTGGGCTGATGATAGCTGGCCCGGCCTGGGGGCTGGACCCCCGCGCGTTGCGCTTTTGGGTACCAAGAGCCACCACGTGGTGAATAAAGACCTGTTGCTACTGTGTGCTCAAGTTGTTAGAGTGTTCTGTCCGGCCGGCACCAGGCCCGGGGGGGGGAGGGAGCGCCCAAACGTCCGGCCGCGCCTAGGCTGCCTTCCGAAACGTGCCGCTGTACTTACGTGCTGTTTTACTGGGTTTTGACAGTGACTGGCTACACAGCCGCGAAAGGGGTGGACGGAAATAAGTGGTTCCCCAGCCAAGGGGCACGAAACCACCGGCCACGGGGAGGGCGGGGGGGGGGGGGGGGTGCGTGTCCCTTGGCCGGGGCCGGCCGACACGCACCCGGGCGTGCCACACGAGGAGAGGGGAGAGCGCCCCCCCCCCGGCACGGCGACGGCACGCACGCGCCCCCGGGCGGACAGTGACTGGCTAGGGCGCTCGGCCCGCGCCCGTCCCCGGCCAGCGCCGCCTGGCTAGGGCGCGCTCCCGGGCGCGGCGGGCTGTCGGCACGTGGCGCGCGCCTGGGAGACGGGGGGGGGGGCGCGCGCCAGGGACGCCGCTCGCTCGGGCCTGCGTCCACCAGGCCATTATTCGCTTCGGTCGGAATGCCCCCAGCTGAAGGCTGCCTCTCCCACAGCGCTTCCCGCCGCTCTCACCGTGACTACTCACCCCTTGGCCACCCACTCTGACCGTGACTACTTACCCCTTGGCCACTCACTCTGACCGTGACTACTCACCCCTTGGCCACTCACTCTGACCGTGACTACTCACCCCTTCACGTCACCCTCGCCCGGGCTACTCACCGCTCACGCCACTCCCACCGTGGCGGCGGCTCACTCACCGCTCACGCCACCCCCACCGTGGCGGCGGCTCACTCACCGCTCACGCCACCCCCACCGTGGCGGCGGCTCACTCACCGCAGCCTGTCACTGCCGGCTCCCACGCTGGCTAGGGGCGTGCCCGCCCCCCCCCCCCCCCCGCGCTCCCGCACTCGCGCTTCAGTCAGAGGGGAAGCAAAGCGCGGTGTCGGCGGCCAGTGGCCCGGGGCCACCCGTGAGGACGGCGTGAGCCCTCCCCCCCCCGGGCAGGGGGCCGGCTGCCGGGCGCAGGCGGGCCGTCGGCACGCAGCGCGCGCCCGCGAGGGAGGGGGGGGGCGCTCCGCCGGGGTCTGCGTCGTGTAGGAGGTGACCAGGACGAGCCACCGGTCGCACGCGGCGGCCGCGGGCGTCTCGACAGCCACGGGGCTGGCTTCTTAGATAGGAGGCAAAGACGGATTGTGTTTTCTCCCCTGCCCCTGGTCCCTTCCTGCCCTCTTAGTTCTGAGGGGCATGAGAGCCCGCTCTTAAAAACTGTTTATAATTTTTTTAAAAAAAAGCTCTACTTACTCCAATCGCTCCAACGTAAGAACGAAAGAGAAGCATTTCTTTAATAAAGGCTTAGCTTACTTACTTGTATACGACTTAGTGCCAGAGTCTACTCGTCTGGCGCAGCACCCAAGCCGCAGACGCATTTGTGCGCCTCCTCGCTATGGTTGAGCTCGCCGCACTGGTCGCAGGGGTAGTAGCAGCAACTGTCGCACCCAAGTTTTGTAATTCTTTCCATGGCCAATCTGTGAGGCTCTGCTATGGAACTCGCGCCTACCAAACCCTGGAGCAGCGTCGAATTCAAGGCACGGAGCTCGTCCTCCTTGCACTCCGCAGCCCGTCGCAAAAGCCTCACCAATTTCTCCTCGGAGCTCGCAATGTCTTCGTACACTTGGCGGCACTGCTGGCGTTGCTTGCACCAGCGTTCATCGACGGGCTTATCACTACGCAAAACCAACGCGAACTCTTGGACCGTCGGCGTTGTCTTGGCTTTCTTGGTCGAGCCGGCTGGCTTGCCAGCACCCTCAGAGCGCTGGCGCTTGGGGTAAAAGGCTCATGGGGGCTTTTAAATGAGCCACAAAACAGCAGGAATAGACCATCTTGGCTGAGCACGAAGCGCTTGAAGTTATTGTCCATAAGTACTGAACAAATAAGATCTTCTCGTGCGTGCAGGTGGTTCGTGCTCAGTCGAGGCAGGCCCGGGAGCTGGCTGTGGAGCTGGCGCAGGGTCTGCAAGCAAGCGGCGGGCCGGGTAAGCACATACTTAGAACTAACAATGCTTAGAATTAGCAACATTTTGACCGTAATCCACGTGAAAATTCAAAGAAAATGAAGCGCAATGATGACATTTGTCCTATTTGTCTATCCTCCAAACTGCTTATGTTGTCGCTATGAACCAGAACAACTTAGGCGGGTGGGCTAGCGTTTCCACCAGGCGAGCGGCGGTCAGCAGGTAGTCTTGGCGGGCCGCGGCGGGCAGCGCCAGGAAGGCGGCGTAGCGTGCATCGTCGGCCGGCACCCACAGGTCCGGGCACATCGGCACCGTGGCCGCCCGGTCGGGCGCCGGCTCGGCGCGGCGCTTCTTGGCGGCGGGGTCCGACATCGTTTTGGCAGGGGGCTGGGCCCGCTGGCCTGGCCTGGGCGGCCGGGCGGGCGCACCCGCGGGGGCGCCCCCCCCCCACGGGGCACGTGCGCGCGCCGGCACGGCCGGAGGCTGGGGGGGGGAGGGAGGAGGGGAGGCCCCTCTCGACCCCAGACCGGCGGCGCGTGGCACGCCGCTCCCTGCGTAGCCCGCGGGGGCTGGTGCCCTTTTTTCTTCACCCCCTCCCGGGGGGGGAGCGAGCCCCCCCCCCTCCTCCCCCCCGCGGGCCGAGCCTAGAAAGGCAGGCCGTCGTCCGAGCTCGCTGCGCGGCCAGGCAGCTCGGTCAGGGCAGTGATGGTCTTTTAGAGAGCCAGGCCTCCCTCCCCGCGGGCTGTGCCCGGCTAGTTGATTGCAGGTGCTGCTAAAGGGGGCCCAACCCCTCCGCTGCTCTGGCTAGTAGGAAAGCCTCCTGCCAGGCCGGGATTATTTGCTTGCAGCCTTGAATGCCCAGTCGCCGTACCGTGCGCAACTTGGCCAATCCCTTTACCCCTTCTAGTGTCAGACCAGTACACTAACCCAGGTACAGCTCCTGCAACGCGGGCAGCGCGGACAAGGGTGTTAGCCCTTGGCCCGTGAGTTGCGTGCAGCCGATCAGGTACAGTTTCGTCAGTCGCTGCAGTTTGGTCAGCGCCAGCCAGTGCGCCGCGGAGTCCTTGGTGTTGTCCTGCAGCCCAACGCAGCCGGAAAGATGGAGCTCTCGCAGCGCCTGCATTCCGGCCAAGTGAGGTAGCTCGGTAGCCAGGAGCTTGGTGCACCCGGCCAAGATCAGCTTTCGTAACGCAGACAGCCCCGCTAAGAGGCCTAGCTGACGGAGTGCCACGCAGCCACCCAAGCTCAGTTCTTCCAGACGAGTGAGCTGTCCCCAAACCGCGACCGTGCCGGGCCCGGCCTTGCCTTCGAGCCCAGAGCAGTTAGCCAGGCTCAGCTGCCGCAAGCGCTGTAGTCCCGCTAAGTGCCGAAGCTGGGCGTCCCGCAGCTGCACACAGCCGGCCAGGCTCAGCTGCTGTAGGCTGCGCAGCCCCTCCAGGCCTTTTAGCTCAGTGAGGCCGGAGCAGCTAGACAGATTCAGCTGCTGCAGGTTGTGCAGCCGCTCCAAGCCTGCCAGAGTGGTGAGCTTGGAACAGCCGGACGCGGACAGCTGCTGCAGGCCGGACAGCTGCGCCAGGGGTGCCAGCGTAGTGAGCCCGGCACACCGGTCGAGTGCCAGTTTCTGCAGGCCGTACAGCTCCCGCAGGCCGTCCACCTCAGTGAGGCCAGAACAGTCGGCCAGGGACAGCAGCCGGAGGTCTGGCAGCCGCTCCAAGCCTGCCAGAGTGGTGAGCTTGGAACAGCCGGCCGCGGACAGCTGCTGCAGGCCGGACAGCTGCGCCAGGGATGCCAGCGTAGTGAGCCCGGCACACCGATCGAGTGCCAGTTTCTGCAGGCCGTACAGCTCCCGCAGGCCCTCTAGCGTGGCAAGGTTGGAACAGTCGGCCAGGGACAGCACCCGCAGGTCTGGCAGCAGCTTTAGGTCCACCCCCCCCTCGAACCTCTTGCAGCCACTGAGGTCCACCCGCTGTAAGTAGTGCAACCTGGCCAAGAAACAAAGGCCCTCGTCTGTGAGCTGCTCGCAGAGTCCGAGGCAGAGCACCCGCAGTTCCCTTAACCGTGCCAAGTGCAAAGGAAGCCACTCGTTGGTGAGCTTTGTGCAGCCGCTGAGGTTCAGCTCCCGTAGTCCCCTTAGCTGGGCCAATTGCGCGACCCCGACATCGACCCCGGCATTCACGAGTTCTGTGCAGCCCTGTAGGTCGAGCCGCCGCAGGCTCGTCAGGTCTTTCAAGTGCACGAACCCTTGGCCTGTCAACCGCTTGCAGTCGGAGAGGTCGAGCGCCCGTAGCTCCTTCAGCCACGACAGGTGCTGGAGGTCTGCGTCCGTGAGCTCCGCGCAGCGGGAAAGGTTGAGGCTCTGCAGGCTGTTTTTTAGCTTGGACAAAGGCAATTGATCGAACGAGGCCCACCCCGACTCGAGTTCGGGGCCTAGCGCCCAGTAAAGCCGGCGAGGCTGAGCGTCTGCAGCTTTGACAGCTTGGCCAAGCACCGGAGCCCGTCACGCGTGAGCGCGGTGCAACCGGAGAGGTCCAGCACTCGCAGGCTGTTGTTCAGCTTCGCACCCCGGCCGGTCAAGCTGTTGAGCCCGGCGTCCGTGAGCCGGGGACAGCGGCACAGCAGGAGCGTCTGCAGCTTGGCCAGCTTGCCCAAGCGCTCGAGCCCGGCGTCCGTGAGCTCCGCGCAGTCAGCGAGCTCGAGCCGTTGCAGGCCTGGCAGCTCCGCTAAGCCAGCGAGCCCGGCGCCCCGGAGCCGGGGGCAGCCACCGAGGTCGAGCTGCCGCAGGTCGCGCAGCCGGCCCAAGTGCTCCAGCCCCGCGTCGGTCACGTGAAGACAGCGGCGCAGGCTAAGGCGCCTGAGGCCGGGCCAGACCTGGGTCAAGAGATGGACCGCGGAGTCGACCACGCCGCTAGGCCCGCTTGTGAGGACCAAGTTGTCGACCATGAGGCCCGGAAAACTTTGCTCGCGCAGGGCGTCTAGCCCAGGTAGGCTCAGTCGCAGGGTCGTGACCTGGGCCCGGGCTTGGCTCCAGACGGGGCCGGGCCAGGCCCGGAAAGAGCTGGCCTGTGCACGATGGGCCAAGTCGAGTTCGGCGCAGCGGAAGTGAGCCCAGGACTCTGCCTTGCCCAGCAGCAGGCGGAACTCGGGGCTGAGGGCAGCCACGCCCGGGGCCCAGCCCAAGCAGTCCCGGACGTGGCGCCAAGCCCCGGCCGGAAACTCAGGTGTGTGTCGTCGGCCGGGCTGGCCAGTAGCCATCATCTAGGTGGTTTTAACTAATCACAGTAAGGGGGAGTAACGAGGGGCCGCGCACGAGAGAGGCCCCCTTCCTTCCCTTTGTTTCGCTCGCACTGTGCCCCCCCTCCCTCCCCTCCTTCACTCACTGTTTCCGTCCTTGCCTTTGTGTTTTCTGTTCCCCTGGCTGAGTTGTAGAAGCGCGTTGACCCCTGGCCCCGGCCGGCCGGTTCCTGACCCCCGGCTGTTCGGCAGCCAAACCCTGACATCTTCTACCCTGGGCCGGGCGGTCGGATCCCTGTCTGTTCGACGTCCCAACCCTGACCTTGGGTTCGTCTGCGCTGCCCCCCTGTTCGACGACCGAACCCTGACTTGTTGGCCCGCGCCCAGTCCGGCAGCTCGGGCCAGAACGTCCAGACCCCCCTTTAGCGGCTCTGGTGTCCCCGCCTGCGGAGCTGGCCGCTGCGTCTCTAGCTGCTGTGTGCGCATCTTTTCCGCTTGCAGCTGTTGCTGCAATTGCGCTGTCCGTGCCTCCCGAGCTCGCAGCAGCCGCTCCAGTTGCTGTATTCGTGCCTCTGCAGCTTGCGATTCTTGCTGCAGACGCTGTGCTACCGCCTCGGTAGTCTGCAGTCCTGGCGCGGCTAGCACCTTCGCCGTCCCTGGCAGTGGTCGCGGTCTTGGCCCCCTGGTGTCTGTGGTGGTTCTGTAGTCGCTGCTTCTTGTAGCCGCTGTGGTCGCAGCCGGACTGGCGGTCGCTGTTGTCGTGAGCTTATTGTATACTCCCCGAGGATTTCTTCGGTGCTTCTTTTCTTCTCCCCCAGTTCTTCCATTTCGTGCGTAATCCGTATTAGGTTGAGCTCTGGGGCATGCAGTCCCGCTACTCCCTTGTTTATCCATTCTTTCAGCCCTGCTTGCCATTTTGTAAAGCGCCTTCTCAACGCTTGGCAGAGGTTATTCCTTTTCGATTTATTCTCTTCATCCACCAGCTGAAGCGCTAACTTGTGCAGAGCGCCCACCTCACGGTCCCAATCTGCTTTCTTCTCTTCCAAGGCAGACTTACTAGCCGTATCTTCTGCTGCAGTAAGTACCAGCCGCCACCACGTAGCCGAGTCTTTCTCTACCTTCTCCTTAGCAGCCTTCAGCAAACGCTTCCGCTCGTTGACTATTTCTGCTGTACCCAAGCGTTTGCTTCCCTTTCCAGTTTGTTGACTACATTTTAGTTCCTTGTAGATGTCCGACGCGACTTTTAGTGGCAATTCCACGTCGGTCCTGACGCCACTAGCCAGCAGACCCTGCCGGTCTGCTTGCAGGTTCGCTAGCTTCGTCTCAACCTCCTGCAGCTCCTTCCCAGCGGCAGTCCAGTACGTCCCGACCGACACCAGCGCATGCAGAAACTTTTAAGGCTTGCACCTCAGCGTCCAACCTGTTCCTGTTCACAGTCTCACCGAGCAGCGTTGGTGGACCAAGAAGCTGGCTGATTTCGTCTGGCCTGCGAAAGCTTAGCCACAAAACAACACCAGCGCCAGTGGCCTCGCGGCGCGTCCTGACAAAGGCCTTCGCTTGTAAAGAAAGGTAAGCAGACTCGTCGATCCGGAACCAGCGAAGAGGCTGCTGGGGCGCCGCCGTCTGGAACCAGTCGGGCTGCCAGGGCGCCGTCGTCCGGCTTAGCTCGCCGGCCGCCTGGAGCAAGCAGCAACAGTCCTCCGGCGCCCCAGCGCTCGCCAGCTCTTGCGACCACCACCCAGCCACTACCCGCAACCTCCACTTTAGAGTATCGCCCACTGGGGGGTCGCCCACCGGGGGGTCCTCCTCTACCGGAAGTTGCCCCAAGTGGGTCAGCTGTGTCCACAGTAGCTCAGAGTACGTGTGCGGCAGTAACCCAAGGCTGCTCGCCACGAGGCTCAGCAAGTTAGCGAGATAGAGCGTACGAGTTCGCTCTAGCCCTGCCGGCCCCTGCTTAGTTCGCTCTAGCCCTGCCGACCCCTGCTCGGCCCCCCTGAAATACGTAGGCCTCACGTTGCCCAGCACGAACGACCGGTCGCGTCTGCTGTACAGCGTGTCCGTTGGTGCCCAGCTAGCGAGCATAGTACCCATCTCCGCCAGTCCGACCAGCAACCTCGTGACAAACGTCCTAAACGGTTCGATGCTGCGCTGCCCGCCCGGTCCTGTCTGAGCGTAGGTCAGTAGATTGGTCTCCTGCTGGAGCTCGAGGACAGGGGTGAAGGCCATTGCGATCCAGTGGTGCTGGGCGCTGGCCAAAGCTCGCCCATCAGAGGGGAGCTCCGGGGATCCTTCCGTAAGCTTAAGACAGCCTTAGACCTCAGGCGCCAGCCCCCTTTTGCGCAGGTGGTCTTGTAGTTGTAACCTGTTGACCAGGTCCGAGACCAGCGGAGCCTCCTCCTCCTTGTTGCCGGAACTCAGTTGCTGCAGACACAAGCCCTGCCTGACCCCGACGGACAGTGCAAGGCGATCAGGCCGGCCTGGCTCTAGGTCATACAATTTGGCTAGGTCTTGTCGGGCGATCACCAGGCAGTGAATGTTGCTAGGCCAGGGACTCTTCATGCTCAAGGACGCTCTGGTCTCCCGGAGCTTAAGAAGCCTGGCGGCTAGGCCGGCATCACCTTCCCCCGTTTTATGCTCCTCCATTTACAAAGGAGCCCATTCCTTCAGCCAGGGTTGTACGCTGGCCTCCCTTAGGTGCTCCCGGCATAACCTCCGTAGCAGGCCGGTCAGCTCCACGACGCGCTCGCGCTCAGTCTGCACTTTGGCCCGCTTGGACGACAGTGGTTCTTGGCCACGCGGTGGGTCCATGGCAATTGACAATTCCGCGGGGGATGGGGGCCTTTTACACAAGGGAGGCAAATACCTGTCTCCCTCCCGAGCACGATCCTCCCCTGCCTCTTCCTTCCCTTCCCTCCCCTTGTTCCTTCCCTTTGTTTCTACTCCCCGTCCCTCTTCTTCATCCGCTCTGCCGGGAGAGGGGAGGGACTACCCCCCCCCCCTCCACTCGCCCGCGCCGTCTGCCCCCTCCCCTGCCACGCCCGGAGGCCAGGCGCCGGAGAGAGGGGAGGTTTTGGGGGGGGGGGGGGGGGCCGTGCTCCGCCTGCGCCGCGTGCCCTGCGCCCCCGTGCCCCCCCCCCCCCCCCGCTGCACCCCCACCCCCGGCCACGCCCGGGGACCGGACGCCGCGGAGAGGTAGGTGCCAGGGGCCCCCAAAACTAGTCGGGGCACAGGAGTGGTCTGGCCTAGCTGATGACCGGTTACGACGAAGCTTGGGTCAACGAGGGCGAAACCAAGGACCTAGTGTGCGTCATCTGCTTGTGCGTGGCGCGCGACCTCGTCCAGCACGGCTGCGGGGCGTCGTTCTGTGAGGCTTTCTTCCGGCAGAACCAAGCGGCGGGCCGCCCCTGCGCCAATTGCCGGGGGCCCGCTGACGCAGCGGCCGCCCACCGCGACCGCCTCGCGGTGCAGAACCTCCTGGTCCGCTGCCCGTCCAACTGCGGCGCCACCTTCCGCCTCGGCGACAAATCGCGGCACTTGGCCGACAAGTGCACCGCCCTCTCCGCAACTGCTGCTGCTAGTACCACCGGATCTGCCTGTGTCTGGATTTGGAATTATGGGCATGGTAAGGCAATTAAGGGAGCTGTTACCCTGTTTAAGAAAGATGTGGGTTCGGCCGCCTGCGACCCGCACTGCTCTAATAAAGCTGAAAAGACTAGCAAGCTGGTGTGCGAGGCTTGCGATTGCTGTGCCATGGACGCGGCATGTCGCAAGGGTTGGGAGTACGTAGGAGCGGTGGCCGTAGGAGATCACAGATCTCTTCAGTATTCCTTACGCAAGCGAATCTAGCTAGCTGTGCTATAGACTTCCTTGCTAGTGTTGAATAATGACTGAAGGCAGTCACACCTCTGTCCGCCTCTCCTTCGCTCCTTACCTCCTCTTGTTGGCTCCCAGGCGCAGTGCCAAGCGTGTGTATTAAAAAATGAGCGGGGCTACTCTCTCTTCCCCCCCCCCCCCCCGCGCCTCCGGGTGCCTTTGCTTGTCTTTCTGGTCGCCGGAGCCAAAGCCAGATCAAGGTTAGACTGAACTTCTTTATTGGAATAAGCGTAGGGTGGTGCAGTAGCGTGTCTCCCGGCGGTCGGCCGGCCGTGCAGTCCTGGTGAGCGAGAGGAAGGCATGAGAGAAGCCCCTGCGCGTAGTGCCATGACCTTGAGCTGCGTTGTACACACCAGGGCCGGCCGAGGCCGGCTCGGCCGCCCGCCTAGGCCAGGAGCCGGTACGCGGAGCACACGTCGGGGAGGGTAGTGGCCAGGGCCCACGCCACGTCGTGTGGCAGGCGGACGGGCCGAAAGGCGCCCGGCCCCTCGGCCGGGCGGGCCACCACCCACACCAGGGCGGCGAGCGTCGGGACTAGCGCCGCCGCCCGGTACCAGCACAGGGCGCCCACGCGCCCGTGGACCGCGGCCGCCGCCAGCGCCCAGGCCAGCGTGTGCAGCAGGGCCCAGCCGCCCACGCAGAACCACGCCCCCGCGCGCTGCGGCACCAGCCACAGGCACAGGACGAGCAGCAGGCCGAGCACCAGCAGGGGCCACTGCCCCCCGACCTGGCCACCGCCCGCCAGCCCCACCAGCGCTAGCGCCCAGCCCTGCGACCAGCACCAGTGCGCCTGGCGCAACGCGGCATGCCACAGCGCCAGGCGCGCGTCCCACTCGACGCCCAGGGGGTCCGGCACGCCTTCCGTCGCCAGCAGCCGCAGCACGCCCAGCACCGCCGCCCGCCCGCCCACGGACGCCAGGGCGCCGACCAGCAGCGCGTACAGCGCGGCCCGCGTCGGCGCGCCCGACCACGCCGGCGGGGCCAGGGCTAGCAGGAACAGCGCCGCGGCGTAGCAGCAGAGCTCGGCCCTTGCCGTGAGCGCCGCCAGCCCCAGGTCCTGCGGGCTCCGCCACGCCGGCCGCTTTTCAGGTGGCCTTGTGCCAGTGGTCGTAGGCATACGGGAGGGAACGCTCCCGTCGCGCGCACGCCCCCCTCCCACTCAACGAGCGGGGTGTGAGAAGAGCAAGGCGCGCGCCCTGTCCGGGCCGGCGGGCACGAGGGAGGGGCGCCAGCCCCCCCCCCCCCCCCCCTGTGCACGCCCTTCTCCCGAGAGCGGGGTGAGAAAAGGGCGGCCGGCGTGCGCCCGGGGGGTGGCGCATGCAGAGGAGGGTACACGCGCAAGAAAGCCGGCCTGCGTTGCACTGCCACTGTTGCACGCGCACATGCCCCGGCCCGTGCCGCGCCTGCGACAGCATAAGCCGACCTAGGACGTTCTGCTCTCCTCTCCCCTCCCCGCACGACCCGGCACCGTCGGCACGACCGCGCCCCACCCGCTTCCTCCCGGCACAGCCCTCCGCGTAGCAAGTACGCAGCACGCACGCCCAACCAGGCATCTTTTCCTAAACTACCAGCAAGTTCTTGCAGGCGTTACGCTCAATGGCCCGAGACCACAGGGCCTCCTGTACCTCCCCCCGTGGCAACTGCCGGAAGCCGCGGGGCGTGTAGATCGTTTGCGTGTTCTGGTCAAACAGACAGAAGACCTTGGCTACAGACTTTTGCGCCCTCGGCAGCATAGGCAGCGCTACCTGAATTCGTTCCAGGGGTCCATCACTAGAGGCAAATGACAGCCAGAGTTGGATGAACAGAGTGGATACCACCTGTTCGGGGCTGCTCGTGCCCAGTGCTATGGGCAGGACGTGGCGTCGTATGCCGCCTACCCACAACTCTTTCGCGCTGCGTAGTTGTGTTTGCCGTTCCTCGGCGCTCCGCGGCCAATGGAATGCCATGTGCCTACCCCAGTCTCTGTCTTGGGTGGCAACATTGCTAACGTAAACATGCCCCAGGTTTGGCACGTACCACACGTCTGTCTTGCGAAAAATAAACTCATCCTCGAGATAAAGCTGCTTCATCTCCCAGTCCCGACCAGACTGCAACCAGCGAAGCAGGTGCTCGAAACCCTGCCCCTGTATTTTGATCAGCACCTTGTACATTTCACGGAGCAGGCTAGGCACCTTGACCGCGCAGTAGTTATCTGGGCAGCGCTCGTAGGCCCGGGGGGGGCTGCCACCTCCTCCTGCCAAGCCTGCTGCTTGAGCCACCCCCGCTCCCTGAGCCGTATTAGCTGATCCCGCTGCTTGAGTAGCTCCCAATTAGCTTTTGCTCGCTCTAGTTTGGCTTGGTCCGTCTCGGGTTGGAGCCACTGGAGATGAGGATAGCGGTCGGCATCAGGAGGGATGTCTCTGAAGAAACCCTTTAATGACTTCCGCCAAGCTACGAAAAGCGGAGGAGCATAGAGCTCGTCAAGCTTGCGTTCTGCTTGCGGGCTTTGGTGAAGCCTTTGGCAATAGGTGACAGACGCCGAAAAAACATGCCAGAACACGATTTCTTTGGCTGCCACCTCGGCCCAGAAAGTTTGGTGCTCTTCCTCACCCCGCACCAGCAGCCGGGCTGAATTGGCGTTGGGTGCGGCTAGGGTCAGATCTTGCAGACAGCTCGGGCAGGGCACCCCTGCCGCTTGGTCCATGTACACAACGACGCCAACGGCCTAAACAGAACAAAGAAGAAGGGCGGGGATGGGAGGGGAATAAGCTGGGGTGACCCCAACCCCCCTTCGGGCGATTACTTAGCAACCGCTGCTGTATCCTGTTCGTCTGTGTGTGCGAAAAGGGGGGTGTGTTTTCAGGCTGTTTTGCCGTTCGCGGAGAACGGGAGGGGCTTGGGTGCAGCTGCGCTAGCCGTTTGATTCAGAGCTGTCGTTGGCGTTGTCCTTTGTTACGCTAGCCAGGCGGTCCGATCGGCACTGGAAGAGGAGAGGAGCGCCCCCCGCTGCCCCTTCCCCCCCCTCCTCTCCCTTCCCCCCGACCTGTTACGCGTTTCCTCTCCTCCCCGGCCCGGGGGCACGCGGGCGGCGGGCGGGGAGGCCGGCCCGGGGGCGGGCGTGCGTGGGGGCGGGTGGCCTCCCGCGGGGTGCACCAGTAATGAAGCAGGGAGCTAGAGAGGCCTGTGCCGGTCCCTACCGCCGGGTGGACCCGCTGCAGCTACTTCTGATCTTGGTAGCCACTGCTTGCTGCGTCGAAGCTTTGCGCCCCTTTGTGGCGCTGGCCGGGGAGGTGTACTGGACCGTGGTCTGCTGGGCCTTGGTGGGCGGCGGCCTGCCCGCCTGCCCGGACAGGGCGCGCGCCCTTCTCCTGGCCACCGTGTCGCACACACCACCCTCACAAAGCACTCTCACACCAAATGTCAAAGCCTAGTCAAAGGAACGCCACCGTCAGCAGCCCTACTGCCAACAGCAGCAAGAAGCAAAAGACCGCGCCAGCCGACGCCGAACCTTTCGAGCTTGTCCGGCGAGGCAAAAACGCGCTTAACCCAGAGTGGTGCGCTCAGCGCGACGAATGCATGCTTTTTTACGAGGACCATTGCAGCGAAGAAGAAGAGCTCGCTCTCTTGGTGGAACAAGTGAACAAGGCGAAGCAACCGGCAGAGCTCAGGGCCGTGTGCCAGAAGCTGCTCCGCGGGCTAGTGGGCGCACGGGCGATCGCCGAGACCTTCCAAGGCTTCGCGGACAGGAGCGATTGCGACAGATGCCAGCTCTACGCTTGCGAAGGCCTTGCCTGCAGCGAGTGGCGGCACCCCGAAGAAACCAGCGGCTGCCCTTGCGGGCACACTGCAAACTCAGACTGAGAGCTTTTGCTAGGCCACACCAGACTTTCTTTGGGCCCGGGCTAGACGCGAGTTTCCGGCCCAATGTGTCTGCTAGTTCTTGTTTAGTTTTAGCCTCCTCCTCCAACATTTCGCGCGAGTCTATTAAAAACCTTTTCTTGGCCAAGACCAAACTGTGAGGCTTCCCTGCACACACACGCGCAGCCGGTGCTTCACCCTCTCGCGGCCTGGGGCTGCTTCGTCCTTACTAGGTAGACTGTTCCGGCCCCGGGCTCCCCTGCTAAGAGGGGCTGCTCTGCCCGCACCTTTTGGTGCGTGGTGACTGACCGGCGCAGAGTGGCGGAAACAAAACCCCCCTCCCCGAACCGGGGAGGGGCGCGAGGGGGAGGCTGAGAGACAAGAAGTGCTGGGAGGGGGGCCGTCTCGTGTGTCTTGCGTGCGCCGACGCCCGTGGGCTCCGGTTGCAGACAACGCGGGCACGGGGGAACACGGCGGGCCAGAGGAGCAGCCCCCGGGGGGCGGCACGGCCCGCCGGCCCCCGCGCCCGGGCGGCCGCGCCTGGCACGACGCACTCTCTCCCCCCCTGCCCCCCTGCCTCCTCCCCCCCAGCCGTGCGCTGCGCCGGGGGAGGGCTGGCCTCCTCCCCCCTTCTCCCCGCCCTGCCCCGCCCAGGACAGGGGGGCGGTCCGCCGGGGCGCCCGGCGCGTGTGTGCCAGAAAGGGCTCCTGCTAGCAGCACCGCACTCTGCATGCGCACTCAAGGACCGGAAGAAGCGCCGGCCGAGGGTGGGGCCAGCCCTACCGGCGACTACTGGGCGTGGCCCGGCGTACTCGCGACGTGGTACCTGCAGTGCTTTAAGTGCCTGGCGCTGTTGGTGTCGTTGTGGGAAGAATGGGGCACGGGGCTGCCTGACGCGGGCGAGTGGTACCGCGCGGGGCCTGCCGGCCCGGCGCGGCCCTACCTCGCGGCCCTCTTGGTGGGCCTAGCGGGGGCGCTAGCTCTGCTGGCCCGGCGGCGCCGGCGTGGCCGCGCCCCGCCGCTCGCACTGCCTGACCCCGACGACGAGCCCCCGCGCCGGCGGCGCCCTCCCCGCGCGACGAACAGCCACCCCCGGCAGGGGCTCCCGCTAGCTTGGCGACGGAGCCCGGCTGCGTCCACCCTTGCTGGAACGACCGTTCTCTGCGCTGGTGCCGCGTGTACGAGGTGCGGGAGATCGAGGAGCACTCCCCTGCCCACCCAGGCCAGAAGGGCCCGGCATACAGCTAGAGGATCTCGCGGGCTATCCAGACGGGTGCCTCTCCCCCCCGGAGGGCCGCCAGCTATGGGGGACAGCCGCGGCGCCCCGTACCCCCTCTCTCTCCGTGTGTGTGTCTGTGCGTGTGTTTCTCCCTGTCCCGGGGTCTCCGGGCCGGCCGCCATTAAAAGCCCAAACGCCACGACGGGGGTCTCCGGGGTCTCCGGGGTCCGATGCCACGAAATTAGGTGCTCGCTCTCTCTTTTAATTACTGCGCGGCCCAGCTCAACTCACGCGCCGCCCGGCTTCTTCCAGCGGCTCGGCCAGAACCAAGATCTGCGTCCAGGCCTCCGACACACTCTGGTGCACGTCCGCGCAGCCCGCGGGGGCTTCGTGCTCGCCCTGGTCCCAGAGCGTGGCCGGCATCTCCTTGTCCCAGGCCAAGCTATCGGCGGAGAAGCAGAGACCGTCCCGCGGCCAGGCGGCGCCCCCGCCGTCGGGCCCCCACCGCGCCCCGGCCGGCCCGTCCCGGGGGGCCAACTCCGGGCCCCGGCGCGGAGCTGGCTTGCCCCGCCCCTTCCTGGCCGGCCACGGCCCCGGCGCGGGCGGCAGGCGGCAGCCCTCCTCCTCACTCAGGTGCCAGACCCGTGAGGTCGCGACGGGGAACAGGCACTTGCGGCGCCAGCGGGCAAAGATATCCTCCGCAAACTCCCGGAAGGGGGATTGGTGGATGCAGTGGCGCCGGGCCAGCTCTTTCCACTGCCGCAGGAAGCCTTCGCCTCGCGTGGTCAGGGGGCTGAAAGGGTAGGTCTGGAGCCCTAGCACCGCCAGCCCCTGCCGTGACCAGTCCTGGCGCCGCCGGAGTAACGCCTCCTCCGTAAAGTCCATCCTGGCCCCGGTCTGCGTATCGTGGTGGCCGGCGCCGAAGAAGCGGACCTGCAGAGTGACGACACTGCTCTGGGCCGCCTTGGGGCCCGGCCCCCCCGGTCGCCCCCGGTGCTCCTGTTTGCGCCGGGCGACCGTGATGTAAGTACACTCCACCGCCCGCCCCAGCGTGCTGACGCCCCTCTCGTCCGTGACCAGCCGGAAGGCCGCCATCAGGGCGAGAACACCTGGTCCTCGAACCAGGCCAGGTCCAGCTCCGGCGTCAGCTTGGTGCGCTTGAGGCCCGGTGGCCTCCGTTCTCCCGCCTCCCCGGCCGCCCGCAGCCCGTGGTCCGCTAGGCCCGCCGCCAGGTCTTGCATCATAGTTCGCACAGCGGTTTTTTGGCCGGCCCGGGCGTGAGGGGAGCGGAGGGGAAGGCCCTCCGGCCCTCCCGGCACGCTTCCCCCCCTCCCCACCCCCGGCCCGCCCCCCGGCACGCTCCTCCCCGCCCCCGGCCCGCCTCCCGGCACGCCTCCCGGCACGCTCCCTCCGCCCCCGGCCCTCCGCCCCCTTCCCTTCCCTTCTCCCGGCCCCCTTCCCTTCTCCTTTCCCCCGGCCCCGGCCCCGGCCTAGCGCCGTCCTCGGCCAGGCGGGCGCTGGCCCGCTGGTCGGCGTGCCGGGGCGGGGGGAGGGAGGGCCTACAGGGCACTGCAGAGCATGCCCACCACCAGCACGTTGCCTACGAAGGCGCACCACGACAGGAGCGAGTAGTGCGCCAGGGCCTCTCTCCACACCGGGAGGACCTTTTCGCTGCAAGGGTGAATGCAGTCGTAGGACGGCCAACAGGTGTAGCAGTGATAGCCCGCCGCCTCGCCGCCGCTGAATATGACACCGGCCAGGGCCCACAATATTAACAGTCCGCAGACCACCGTCCAGTACCACCAGACGGGACCCCAGAACGCCACTCACCCACCGCAGTGCCTGCTCGGTATTAGTAGTATAAAAGACCAGCAGACTGATGGTCTGCGCGAAGGCACAGCCGCTCAGGACCATGGAAGCGCAGCCCAGGGAGCAGAGGCCCTGCGTTCGCGACGAGTGGCTGGGGTCGGGGGTGCTCCACACGACCAGCAAGGCAGAGGCAAACAGCAGGGCCCCGAAGACACCTGCTAAGATGACACAGGCCTGGCTAGCCGGAGGGTCAGCCAGGACTTGGTACACCACCACTGCTGCCAACGTCGAGGACAGTGCCCAACGCAGCGCGCGCAGGACATTGGGCTCCCAGACGAGCTCGGCCGGTACCCCCAGCACCGGCGCCCTCCGCGTCATCTTCGCGGTATCCTCCTTGGGTTCGTCGGTTCCCAACGCGCTGAAGCCCTCACGAGCGGCTCCCTTGGCCAGGCAGCACCCCAGGGTACACACTAAGTGCAGCCCAATCAGGATGATTTCCAGCAGCACGAGGGCTTGCACGGTCTTGACGAAGGCTTGGTCAGGAAAGGCGTCCGCGAGGTCCACGAACGCCAGCTTGGCAAACCAGCCGTACACACAGGCCTCCACCAGCGAGAGGATACGCATGAACCATTCGCCCGTCCGGTCCTGGGCTACGTCTTTCTGGCAACCAGTACAGTAGTCTTGCATGGAAGCGGCTAAGCGTAGGGCACGGGAGTAGCCCGGGCTCGGTGGTGTTGCTCTTTAACTAGGTACCTCCGGCCGCGGCCGGCGTGGCCCAGGCGGTCGAACGCGGGAAGGGGAGGGGAGGCACGACAGGGGGGGGAGGTGGTCCTCCTGGCAGTGCCTCCGCCCCTTCCTTGCCCCCTCCCTACCGGGGCCCCGGCGGCGGCCCAGAGGAGGCGGGAGAGGGAAAGCGGCCCCCGCCCCGGACCCCCCTTGGTCCGCCGCGAGCCCCGCCCGGCGCCCCCTCCCGCGAGTTCCTGCCCAGGACACATTAGGTCGGTCCTGGCACCACCCAGCGCGCCCCCGATGCTGACGACGCCCCCAGACGCTGCCGCCGCCGAGCGTGTCCCGCTGCCGCCGCCACCAGGCGCGGGAGCCGGCGTGCCCTGCCGTCGCCACCGCCGCGGGCGCGGGGCCGAGCGTGCCCCCCTGCCGCCGCCGCCACCGGCGGCGCGGGAGCCGAGCGTGCCCCGCTGCTGGGCAGTGCGGCCGCGGTCGCGACGGCCGAGCTGGCCCTCTCGTACTGCCCGGCGAGCGCGCGTGCCGGGCTGGGGCGCTGGCTGCGGCAGGGCTCGGCCTGCGGCACGGAGCCCAAGACGGCCTTCTGGCACCAGTTCCTGCTGCAGACGGGCTGGCAGGCCGCGGTCGTCCAGGCGCAGCACCTGCCCGGGGTGGCCACCAGCGCGGTCGAACACTACCGGGAGGAAGCGGCGGCCGAACTGGCGCGCTTGTCCCCGGGCCCGCTGCCGCCGCCGCCTGCGTCCTGGTCGTGGACAGCCGCGAGCGGCAGCTGGCGGCGCTGCTCGGCCCGCTCCCTTTCGCCCGCCGCGAGGCGCTGGCCGTGGTGACGTGGAGTTTAACTAACCATTCGGCAAAGATGGGGGTATCACTTTTTCCGAAAATTTTCCAAGATTTTTAGCAACTTTCAGAAAACTTGTGCAAATGAAGGGAAATTCAGTATTTAGTTGCAGAACATAATAAAATGATATTAAAACATGTTTTTATTAATAGTCAACCACTTAGACTTCACCTCCGGAGGTGGACAGAAACCGGTCTGACACCTAATTTTTCCACTTTTTTCATGCCGGCGACGACAAGACTATGCTGGAAACAAGCGACAAAAATGCACAGCTTGGTTTTTTTGCTTTGTTTTATTTGTTTTTAGTATTTTCCTACATTATGAGCTGCTTTTACTTCAAAAAATCCCTGCCGCCGCTGTGATAGGGGATTCACGTGGGTAGTGGAAGGGGGAGGGGGGGGGGGTGGTTTTTGACTATGCAAGTAAAGAGATTAGTTGAATTCTCAATTAATAACACAAATCTAGGTGTAATAATATTATTATTTAAGATTACTAAGTTCAGTAAGTTAGAAACTTATCCTTGCATTCAAAAATATCTTTAAACGTTGGTTATCTCGCTAGTAGTAGCGCATATGCACCCGCAAACCTACAAGTGCACCCCCCACACAAAAACAACAAAATAAAAGCAATGCCAAACAATTACAAGCATCTGGCAAAGAAAAGAAAGGAAAAGGAAGCGATACAAGAA
>WBZZ01005713.1:47500-57005 GCA_019918135.1 Paulinella micropora
ATCAAGTGATACGGTAAGATAAGCTACAGTCAAATGTTTGTTGAAGCCATACATATTAATTCCTAATATTTGACAACCCAACTGAATCTATTTGCCACAAGCGAGCAGTTTGATAAACCTATGTCTATGACTTGATTTTTTACAAAAGTTTGTGCAGAGTTTGTATTACGAGGAAAGTATTTTGAGAAGATGTAACAGCATTCCCGCCTATTACATAGACCAGATTAGGCGGGAATCCATTTCTTTTGTTACGTACAAGATGGTCTGTGGAGAAAGCTCTGCACAAACTTTTGTCAACACTTAAAAAATGTGGGGGGGGGGGGGTCACACATGGGACACTCCCCCAACTTCAATATTTATCTGAATTCCAAAAACATTACACCAGCATCAAGATCGATGCTGTGGCTACCTACAGTGCAAATATGAGCTCCCAATTCCTCCTGGTTCCCACAAGCCATGGCCTAGTCAGACAGTGACGTGCGAAAATGCGGGGGTGGGGGGGGGGGTGGCCCTGTGCTGCACATGGCATTAAAGAATGAACTTACTTCGTTACTTTGATTGCGTAATTCGCATTTGATGTAAGTTCATTTTTTAAACCTATTTCAAGCCAACTAGCGCGAGTTATCAGGAGGGTAAAGGGAGTGTCCCATGCTGGTGGTGCTCATGCTGGGGGGGGGGGGGGGTTGCATGATGTTTGGTGCACTCACCTAACAAAACTACTTGCTCCTATTAAGTAAACTAAATATCAGCATCAACATCATGACTGGGGCTAGCTCCCCTTCCACTCTCGCTTCCTGAAAAAATTTTGTTCACACAAACCATGCCTTACTCTGCTGGTGGTGCTCATGCTGGGGGGGGGGGCATGATGTTTGGTGCACTCACCTAACAAAACTACTGTTGCTGTTGCTGTTGCTGTTGTCGCTGTTATCGCTGTTGCTGCTGTTGCTGTTGCTGTTGTCGCTGTTGTCGCTGAAAAAGAGAGAGATAGAGAGAGAGAGAGAGAGAGACAAAGACACAAACATTAATGTCTCCCTCTCTCTCTCTCTCTCTAGGCATGCTGAGGGCTGCCAAAGCGCCGATTTACGTGGCCCACCGCGATGGTGGTTACGGAGTTTTTGCCAGTATATACCTTCCTCCTTCCTTCGAGCTTGGGATCCTGGAAGCGGGCGGACGTGCTCTGAATCTTGATCGTAGTACTGCTTTATCAGAGCATTTTACTATGAAAATTGGGAACTTACTTCAAACTGGCATGCATCCCATTCACTTTATTTCCCCTTCAAGCAGAAATGCTTTGCATCTAATAAATTCTTCATCAAAAGGATTCAACTCGAGTCCTGAGAAGCTTGACGATACTCCCCGACCTAACGTGAAGGTAAATTAATAACCAGTACATCATATATGAAAATTGCTACAATTCACATGCGTAACTAGTAATGTGACAGTCGCCATACATAAAATAAAAAAACATGCAAATGCACATGCATTATTACATATATACATGCGTATACATCATACATACATGATTGTTACGTGCATTCTTTTCCAGATCAGCAAGGGGACTCCAATCGTCACGGTGAGCACTGCAATAGGCAAAGATGAAGAGATTTTGCTCAATTATGCGCCGAATCCGGATTTAAGCATCACTACGCTACCGAGCGATGCATACCCGCACTGGCTGAAAGAAGCTGCCAAGCAACGCGCTAAAATTCCGGTATTTTTGTACGAGACGGACATTGGCCATGTGTGTTTCATTGTTCCTGAGCAAGAGCATCCTATTCCTTTGAAGTTAGTGTCATTGACGCACGAAGAGAAGCTTGCGCTTTTGAGCACGGTTAGTAGTGTTACTTCCGATGGATGCGCAACTTCGCAGCCGGTGTCAAGATCTTTATCTATGTCAACAGAGCAGAAAATGAAGTTGCTCAACAGCGTTACTTCTGTTTCAGCTGCAGAAAGTCAGAATACTCTTCTGCGAAGGGCGAGCTCTAGCGTTACAGTTGTGCTGGAAAAATCAAGCTCTAGTAATACGAAGGTAATAAATAAATAAAATCAATCACTAGGTAGCTTCTTATTTGATTTATTTACAGGTACTTGGTTCTGACATCGATACTGACGTGGACCAGAGGGAGGAGCCGCAGAGTAGTCCGGTCAAGTTCAAAGATAATAGTGGGAGACTTTTTGTTCCTACTGGATCTTTGGTAATTCTCTTTCTCTTTTGCTTGCTTGCGAAAGTTGGTAGCTATTGTGGTTTGTTTAGAGCGTTGACGAAGGCGATTCGGATAATGATTCGAAGTGCTACCGTGAACCTACCGATCCTAGCGATACTAGGCTCCCCCCTCTGGTCGACGACGAATATGTTGGTGCGGAATCTAGTATTCTGGGCAACTACAACGAGCTGATGGAATCAAATGAGCTGTTATGTGACCTGATGAAATTGTCACCACTTCCTGTACAACGAGCACGCAAAAATCCCACTCGCCCCTACAAAATGAAACACCGCACCAAAGGAAACGTGAAGTTACAGAGACAGGAAGCGCTCAAGAAGTTGTTGGGGATAACCTTCGCAGACCTGGATAGAGAAGTGAAGTCTGTTTGCTGTCAAAAGTGGAAGTGTTACTCATTCATCGACACGCGCGATGTGCTACACACGCGAGCGAAGAACGCAGCATCGTCACTAAGTGAGCTTTACACGTGGACAGCTGCTCAGCTTGAATCCTTCCAAACTAAAATTGGTTCGTTTCAATATATGTACCTAACGGAGGCTGTCTGCAGAACAGCTTGGCAGCGCATCCACGGCATCAGCGACGCAGTTTTATCTCGAGCACACAAGCTTCTTGCCAACAACACGAAGGTCTTTGCCAGAAAGTCAACCGCAATTCCCGAAACAGAAGATCTTGTTGCAATTTTGCTATGTGAAAAATTCGCAAACAGTCATCCCGAGATATGTAGCGACGGTGTATGGAGGCTACAAGAAATGGCTGAGGACGCCGGAGTGCAAAAGTATGTTCGGGACAACTGGAAAGAAGTGTGTCTACGGTACGGAACTTCTAAGAGAGTGAATCCTGATAAGCCTCCAACAGACAACACAATCAACAAAGTTTGGAAAGCGGATTTCTCAAACGTCAAGTTTGTACGAGGTAATATGCATATAATTGATTGATGTTTGAATCGTTAGCATAGCATAGCATTCATCATTACTCACTACATCTTTGTGCTGCAGCGGGAGACTTTTCCAAATGCGACATCTGCACGAGGCTTGCGGTTCGGCATGCCCGAGGTTTCCTGAGTGACACAGCAGCTCAGACTTGGCGCCGCCAGAGCCGCCTTCATCACAAAATTCACAGAACGTGCCGTGTAGCGAGCATGCAACGCAAGAAGGGTGCGCAAGAAGATCTCCATGCTACTGTTATATCTGCAGATATGAAGCCGCCTGTGCGGATTCCATCTTGTCGCCGTGCTGCTAAAGACTTTAAAGGGAAAATGGTCTTTCGCCTGTGTGTCGGTATCAACACTTGTTACACTACCGATACTAACTTTATTTTCACGTACCTGGAAGGCGCAGTGGAGCATGGCGTGAACAGTAATATCACCATGCTTGCATCACTTTTGCATTGGGAGCTTTGGCATCCTCGCACTATGCAAGCTTGGAAGTTATTCCTGGAGTGGGACGGCGCCGGTGATAACACTGCGTGGGCTATGCTAGGCTTTATCGGGCTTAATGTTGTCGACCGTGGTATCCGTTGGCAAGTAGAATCTCATCGCAAGCCACCTGGGCACGGCCATGACGGGAATGATCAGTCATTCAGAGTGATGGATATTGGGTGGAAGAGCACCTTCCTCACAACCAATATCGCTCAAGCTTTGTTAAAACTTATCCTTGCTTTCAAAAAACAAAGATCGACCTTTGTGTTGGTTGTTCTTGCATGTAATTACGACTGGATGACGTATTTCAGTCCATGTATGAACAAAAGCTTCAAGAATTACAACAGGCCTCTGGCCTGGCGCATCACCAAGAACGAGGATCCTGATCAGTTACCGACTGCGGATTTCAAAACAATGGGAGACGCACAGGAGGAATTTCATGGAGAGAAGGATAATCCCCAAGGAGCATCAGTGAAACTGTTCATTCAGCGCCCCGGTATTGTATTATATTATTCCCTTCCCTCCCCCCCCCCCCCACCTCACGTGCATGTGTTGTATATATTGCAATACCGGGGCGTTGGATGTATTGCAGCGGCTGATATGCCTCGCAAGCTTCCTGTGGGATACTTCGTCAACCCACGTTTGAAAAAGGATATTCGATCTTTGAGCAAGTACCTAGAGCCGGACGAGACTGCGCATGTGGAGGAGATGTTGGCGGCTGGAAACCTGACAAGAATCGAAATTGATGGCGACTACTTCGACGGTGGTTTGCCCGGACGCCCTGCTCATATGAAGTGTGGAAAATACAAAGCAGAATTCCGACTGGTTGATGAGCTGCCGATGAATTGGATGGAGTTGCCTCCTAACCGTAAAGAAAAGATAAACGCTCTTACCCATTTGACACCTGACGAGCTTCTTTCTTTACCACGCACATATTTTGTTAACGAGGGAAAGGCTCCCGCTCACCCACGATGGCGCGGTGCACAGGAGCTTACTGAGGAAGAAAAGAGGGAGCAGGACTTGGCTTTTGGAAATGTTGAGCATCCGTGGCGCAAAGTTTTCATTTTACTTACATCGTTTCAAGACAAGCAAGCGTTTGCATCCAGCCAAATGGTAGTCAAGGAACTAAAGGACTGGCTCAGAATGCACGGTGTTGCAACGCAAGATGCCGACCGGAAGCAGTTTAAAAAGGCGCAGCTTGTTGACTCAGCATGGAACCATTTTCAAATCTGCCGCTGCAACTTAGAAGAAGAAGTGGATGCCAAACTAGCTGGTGCTGAACCCGCGCTATCTGAGAACTCTTCTTCTACTACTAGCACAGACAACTCTTCTTCTAGCTCAGAGGAAGAAGAAAACGGTACTAGTGTATGCTATATCTGCAACACTGGTCGCATTTCGTTATTATTTACTGTAGGTGTCTCAGACTCAACTGTGCCGCCACGAGGACGCCAACCAAGCCGTCAGCGCGGACGTCGCCGCGCGCGTCGAGCAGCAGGTCAACGCGGACGCAAGCGTGCGCGAAATTCAGCTGATTCCAAGCGGGCGATGCAATCTCAACGCAGGAACAGTCAGGTGCAAGGCGCAAATCAGCCAGGCCCCAATCCGTGGGATTGCCCTTCCTGTAAGATCCATAACGCTGAAGGTGGAGACAAATGCCAATTGTGTGAGTGGCCAGCAGATGTCGGTAGCTCTGATAGCTCTGACGACAACGACCCATTAATGTAGCCTTGAAATACATTCTAATCAAGGAAATACTGCAACCTTCACATCACACAACCACCCCCCCCCCCTCCCCCTTCCACTACCCACGTGAATCCCCTATCACAGCGGCGGCAGGGATTTTTTGAAGTAAAAGCAGCTCATAATGTAGGAAAATACTAAAAACAAATAAAACAAAGCAAAAAAACCAAGCTGTGCATTTTTGTCGCTTGTTTCCAGCATAGTCTTGTCGTCGCAGGCATGAAAAAAAAGTGGAAAAATTAGGTGTCAGACCGGTTTCTGTCCACCTCCGGAGGTGAAGTCTAAGTGGTTGACTATTAATAAAAACATGTTTTAATATCATTTTATTATGTTCTGCAACTAAATACTGAATTTCCCTTCATTTGCACAAGTTTTCTGAAAGTTGCTAAAAATCTTGGAAAAATTTCGGAAAAAGTGATACCCCCATCTTTGCCGAATGGTTAGTTGTTTCGCTGGGAGGGCCGCCCCGCGCGCGTCTGGGAGCGCAAGCGCGCGGACGACGCACTGCAGGCCCTGCACAGCGGCAAGTTTACCAAGCAGCGCGAGGCGCTGCGGGCGGTGTGGGCGCAGCGGCCGGGCTGCGCGGGCTACCTGCTCGAGTCGCCGGGCTGGCTCCTGGCCCCCGCCGCCCGCTGCGAGGACCCCGCGCTCCGGACCCTGAAGCGCGCGCGTGTCCTGACCCTGGGCGGTTCCCAGCCGGCCAGGGAGCGCCTGCGCACGCTGCGCTCGCTCGCCAGCAGCCTGGCCGCCAAGGACGGTTTCCCTGTCCTCGAGAGCGCGCACGTGCTGCACACGGCCGTGCTCGTGCTGTCACTGTTCCGCGCCTGGGCCTCGCTGCCCGCACCCCTGCGGCCCCCCCCGGGCGTGGGGGCGGACGCGCTGGACGACGCGCGCGCGGTGGAACGGGTCAGGCAGCACCGGGGGGCCGGGCCGGGCGGCGAGCGGCGGACGCTGTACGGCGCCGTGCGCGGCGTGAGCCCAGGCGTGGCGCGGGCCGTGCAGGCGCGCTTCCCGGCGCCCGGGGACCTGCTGCGGCACTGCCGCCGCCTGGGCGCCGACGCCGCGTGCCGGGACCTGGCGGACGTCCCCGTCCCCGCGGCCGTCGCGGGCGGGCGGCCGCGGCAGGTGGGGCCCAAGGTCGCACGCCGGCTGTTATGCCGGCTCGGCGCCCGGGAGGTGTGCTCGGGCGTGGACTGTGACTGTTAGGGGGGGGGACAGGCGCGTGCGAGGGCCGGCCTCCCTCCCCGCCCGCGGGGCGCCAGCGGGATGGGCGCCGGCGGCGTTCTTCTCTCCCCTCTGGGTCTAATGGGTAAAACATTAACCCTCCCCCCCCCCCCATAAAAAGACTCAACAACAAGCAACCTGGTGTGTTTGTCATGGCGTGCCAGAACTGTGACGGAAAGCCCAAGCCCGGGGGCCAGCCAGTTGATTTTGACGTCCACGCCCGGGCCGACAGAGAAAGAAAAGAAATCCACGAACAGGCTAAGCGTGAGCTGGATAAGGAGATAGCGGATCTGAGCGAAATGGTGAAGAGTCTTGGTGACCGCGACAGTTATTTCTACGAAGAAACTTGGACACTAATGGATAAGCTACGGCTTTGGTATACAAACGGACCGGTACGACGACGATTTCCGTCCCGCTGCTGAAAGTTTTTATGATTTCTGGTGGGCCAAGCAAGACTCTGCGCTGTATCGCGGAGAGGACTAAAGCGGCAGAGCGGAGGTGTTGAGAGCTCTGTTGAATGTTCTCACCCAGATCAGGAAGCTCAGGCCCGAGATGCTGCCCTCTGTTAGATTCGACAGTCTTTTGGACGCTGTGAAAGTGCAAACAGACAAGGCTGAGAAAGTGGTGGCACAAATCGCACTTTTGCGCAGGAAAATTGAGCAAGGAAAGAAAATGCTTGAATCTCTCGCCAAACAAGAGGCAGCGGCACAGGAAAAAGTGCAACGAACAGAAAGCGGAATTGAAGCCAAATATACCAGCCAGCTCCAGTATAGTGCCATGGCGGAGGTTACACAGGAATTGGAACAAGTGGGAGGGAAAGCAGAAGCCCTGCGCCGGTTAATTGACGACTGGGGACAAGGACAGGGCATTGACTCTGTGAGCGCGGCGGAGACAGAGCTTCGAACTGCAAACGAAAGATTGGAAACAGTCTGCAGAGAGGCTAATGAAGAACATCAGCGAAGTACAAACTACGGCACCTGGGATTGTGCCCCCTCCGCAAAGTATACAGAGCTAGCTACAGCAGCATCTCGGCTCCAGCGTCTGGTCAAGGAGCTAAGCCTGAAGCGCGATGTTTTGGCTGACTTGGAGAAAGTGTCGTGAGTTTGGAGCTTCAATAAGGCGTACGATGCTGCCGGGGACACGAGTGAGTGAGGGCGATTCGGCAGTAGCGTGAGCGCTGCGCAGTCTTTGGCGTTGCCTTTTTACTAAATAAACCCCGCCGGCTGCTCTTTCTCTCCTTTTTTCTCCCCCCCCCCCCCTCCCCCGCGGTTGGTAGGGATAGTGTCCTGTCCGCCGGTTGGCCGCTGGCGCGGCCAAAGCCCCGCACGGGCGAGAGCCAGGGGCTCAGGCCCACGAGGGGAGGAGGGAAAGGACGGCGGCGGCTTGGTGCAGCCCCCCACCTAAGAGAGTCCCTTTACTTGTAAGGCCGGCCGTGCGCGCAACAGCTCTTGTACCGCTCCGCGCGTGACCCCCTCGCACCCGGCCAACCCGAGGCGCTGCAGCCCGTGCCTGGTGCGCAGCCGCCGCAGCCCCTCGTCCGTGAGCCAGCCGGAGTAGCTAAGGTCAAGCTGCTCCAGCCCGGGCGGCAGCTTCGATAGACCCTGGTCGGTGAGCCCGTGGCGCTGGCTGAGCAAGAGCCGCCGCAGCCCCCGCAGTTGTCCCAAGTACGCCAGCCCGCGGTCGGTGAACGGGTTGTCCCCGCTGAGCCCTAGCTGCCGCAACTTGGGCAACGCCCGCAGGCACGCCAGCCCCTCGTCCTGGAGTAAGCGGCAGCCACACAGGTCGAGCTCCTCCAGGCTGTGCGGCAGCCTCGACAGATCCTGGTTGGTGAGTTTGGCACAGCCGTTCAGATCAATTCGTCGCAACCTCTGCAGCGGCTGCAAGTGTGCCAGCCCGGTGCCAGTCAGCCAACGGCTGAAGCCAAGCCTGAGCTCCTCTAGGTTAGGCAGCTGCTCTAGCTCCCCGTCGGTCAAGCCGGAGCACTGGCTGAGATCGAGCTGCCGCAAGGACGGCAGCGTTTGCAGGTGTCTTAGCCACGGGCTTTGCAGGTTGGTACAACCCGCGAGGTTCAGCCGTCGCAAGCAGCGGAGGGTCCCCAGGTGCCACAACCCGGCGGCAGAGAACCCCGAACAGAACCTCAAGTCCAGACCCTGCAGGTCCGGCAGCCTCTGCACAAGGCTAGCCAGCCCGGCGTCGGTCAGCCAATCACAGTGCGCGAGGTCCAGCTGCCGCAGGCCGGAAAGGTGCCGCAGGCCCGGGATCACGGCGGCGGTGAGCCTCTGGCAACTGCGGAGGCTGAGCTTCTCGAGGCCGTGCAGCCCCTGCAGCCCCTGCAGCAGCACCTCATCGGTCAGATCGTCATCGCCCCCCTCGAGGCGCAGTACCCGCAGGCCGGCCAGCTTCTGCCCCAGGCCCTTAAACCCACGCACGGTCAGGCCGGCGCAGAATTTGAGGCTGAGGTGCTGCAGGCCGGGCAGCTCGGTCAGCTGCTGCAGCCCGTGGTCGTCGAGCCTGGTGGTGTCAACCTCCAGGTACCGGAGGCCCCGTAGCTGGGACAAAGTGGCGCCAGTCAGCGGCCCGCAGGCGATTAGCTCCAGCTTCCACAGGTCGCGCAGCCGGGCTAGGCACGCCAACCCGTGGTCGGTGACTTGGTCGCTATCGCCAAGCCGGATCTGCTGGGTCCCAGGAAAGGCCCCCGCCGTGCTCTCGAGGGCAGTGTCGGTGGCGCCCTCTAGTTCCAACCTCTGCACCGTGAGGCCCGGGAACCGGCGGCCCTGCAGGGCCGCCAGCCCGCCCGCCTCGAGCACCAGCAGGGGCACGTCGAGCCGGGCGGTGGCCCAGGCGTCGCCTGCTACGGCCAGAAACAGTGCGGCGTCTGCCGCGGTGACGAGGCGCAGCGCCG
>WBZZ01005714.1:0-5000 GCA_019918135.1 Paulinella micropora
GAACGAGAGAAAGAGAGAGAGATATATATATATATATATATAGAGAGAGAGAGAGAGAAAGAGAAAGATAGATAATATTATTACCGGGGCGTCCGATAAACAAATTGATCGGTTCTCCTCTGGGATCATCACGCACTCCATGAAAATCCTGTGCGTCTCCCCAAGTAGCGATCTCTACAGTCGGCAAAGCGTCAGGATCTTTCTTGGTGATTCTATATGCCAAGGGTTTGTTGTAGTTTTTGAAACTCTTGTTCATACACGGGCTAAAATGAGTCATCCAGTCGTAGTTACATCCGAGAACAACCAGCACATGCCTCTTCTTGTGCTGCTTCTTGAATGCAAGAATGAGCTTTAATAACGCTTGAGCGATGTTAGTTGTCAGGAAGGTGCTCTTCCACCCGATATCCATAACTCGAAATTCCTGATCATCTCCATCGTGCCCGTGCCCTGGTGGCTTGCGATGTGACTCTACTTGGAAACGGATTCCTCTGTCAACGACATTGAGCCCAAGGAAACCCAGCATCGCCCACGCGGTGTTATCACCAGCTCCGTCCCACTCAAGATATAATTTCCACGCTTGCATTGTGCGAGGGTTCCAAAGTTGCCAATGTAAAAGTGCGGCAAGCATATTAATGTTGCTGTTCGCGCCGTGTTCTACCGCGCCTTCAAGGTACGTCAGAATAAAATGTGTATCGGTAGTGTAGCAGGTATTGATTCCAATGCAAAGGCGAAACACAATTTTTCCTTTGAAATCTTTCGCGGCGCGGCGGCAAGATGGGATCTTCACTGGCGGTTTCATATCGGCTGATATGACTGTGGCAGCAAAATCTGCTGGTGCTGCCTTCTTGCGCTGCATGCTGGCAACGCGGCACGCCCTGTGAATTTTGTGATGAAGCCTGCTACGGCGACGCCATTCTTGAGCTTCTACTTCAGTCCTGAAACCGTTAGAATGATCAGCAGCAAGCTCTGTGCAGATCTCGCATTTTGAGAAATCTCCTTCTGCAAAACAAACCTGTAATAAGTAATGATAACGAAAATATGCATAATACCTCTGACAAACTTGACGTGCGGAAAATCCATGCGCCAAACTTTGTTGATCGTATTGTCTGTCGGAGGATTATTTGGATCAACTCGTTTCGAACAACCAAACCGAAGGCACATATCTTTCCAATTCTCGCAAACATAGTTTTGGACTCCTGCGTCCTGAGCCATTTCTTGCATCCTCCATATTCCGTCGCTGCATATCTCCGGGTAACTCTCCATGAACTTCTCGCAGAGTAATACTGCTACCACATCTTCTGTTTCAGGAACGGTTGAGTAGCTTTTTGTCAAAACCTTCGTGTTATTTGCAAGAAGTTTGTGTGCTCTTGACAAAACTTTATCACCGATCCCGTAGATACGCTGCCAGGCTACTTTGCACACAGCCTCCGTTAAATACATATACTGAAACGATCCAGTTTTTGTTTGAAACGATTCAAGCTGCGAAGCTGCCCAAGAATAAAGCTCACTGAGAGACGATGACTGTGTTTGGGGGCATTACAGTAAGCAATATTATTATTATTAATAATAAAAGTGATTTCATCAAGTCGCAAGTGCAAGAGCAAGTCACTGCACCGTGGCAGTGAAGTTCAGTGAATTGCATACTAGTGACATATTATACATTTAATCGTTAAAGTCACTAGTAATACATACCGTGGCAGATGATCCACACATACACACGGTGGCAGACATTGTAACACCCACGGTATACTACCGCATCCGCCGGACTCGTTATTTCGTTGAGTAGTTTTTACGGGAATTCACTAGTGGAAGTGATTCCTTGTTATTAAATGTATTTTCAAGCCGGATGAATTCTTATTACTATTCTGGTTTTGAATATTACTTCCTGTTTTCAAAAGTTATGTTGTATTAATATTACTGCGGCCTGCGTGATAAAGGGTATGGGGGGAGCTTGGAAGCTTGGACCCCATAGGGCCTTAAATCCTATATATTTTACACTTAACCGTTTAGCGGAGTGGGCACGGTGAAGGTTGTTAGGATGTATATAAGTTACACAACTTCAAGCTGTGGCATCCTTATTTGCACAAGCAGTGGCTTGGAGGCTGGAATGTACCCGATCGCCAGCATAGACACAGCCGCCAGGAACGCGATCAGTGCACTTCTTGAACAGCGCTGCGCGCGGATTTCCGGCGCAAGGGAGACGAGACCGTGCCACTGCGACCCAACACCAGGATTGGCAAGGGTTCTTTGTTAGCCTACGGTGACTCTTGAATCTTTCCTTATCCGCAAGGACCAGGAGATCCTGCTGAATCAAGTTATGTTCCGGATGCGGAGACCCAGATCACTACAACTCCCCGCAGAGATGCGTACCCTCAGCTTGTGGATCGCCGAGGCTGCGGCCAGGAGAATCAGAATCCCTGCCTGTTTGGTCATTTGAGACCAAGGCGGGGTCCATTTTCTTCGTTGTCCCAGAGGAGAAGTATCCTTTACCTCTCAGTGAAATCTATCTCATTGGGCGAAGGTGACACAAGTAAAAACAGGAACGAACAAAGAGAGAAAACAGCTTACGCTTCCCACTTATTCCTACAAGTGACAAGTATTGTATTATTAAAAATGTTTGTGTAAAGACTACAGGGAGAAGTGTGGGAGGTGAATTTAGTAGTGACTCAACGGCAAGATCGAAAGTTGTCAGCCCGGAGTCCGCCTTGAGTAAAAAAAAAAAAAAAAAAAAAAAAAAAAAAAAAAAAAAAAAAAAAAAAAAAAAAAAAAAAAAAAAAAGTCACGGTCACGGTCCTTTTAGTAGTTTTGGCAAGAGATTAAGTCACTGTCACAGTTGTACTATCATATGAAATAATTGAATTTTATTTTGTTAATACTTACATTACTAGCTGGTATGCTGTAGAACTTGAGTCTGACTCATTCATATGACCAGATTAAGAGACATGTAAGTATTCTTCCAGTATTGAATATCTTCACTGGAATTCTTGGCATTGCAAGCTGGAGAATGATGATGATGATGATGATGATGATGACGATGTGATGATGATGCTGCTGCTGCTGATGATGATGATGACGATATAACTTGAATAAATAATGATCATAACAATAAGTATGATCCTGTGTGATTAATGAACCCCGGGATGAATATTGATAATATCGTTGTAATGTACTACTAATACCCGTTACTCCACCTAGACAATTTACCGGTAATTTGGATAGTCTTAGTCATAGGCAGGTTCATAGGCCGGACAGTTATTAATACCTTTGTTACTGACAAGGACACTTTCTAGAGTATTCGCGAATCATAGTCTGGAATGCCTAGAATCAAATGAGTATTACCATTCTGTAAAGGTCATAACATCATAAATTTGTGTGACCCAAAGTTATTAAAAGTCTTTTCTTCGGTTATTCTTTACCCTTAGCGGGGTAGCTTCCCTAAACTCTGCGTTTGAGTGATAGATTACTTTGGTTATGAACCTTGTCAAGGAGGCAAGCGTGCCAAAGCACGTATTGAGTCAAGTGCCCATATTCGAGGGCAACGACCAAAGCTTTTGGCCTTGGTCAAGCAAGTTTCAGAAGCACATGCAGGGGATATCTGTCCACGTGGCAGAGATGGTATCTGTGGCATTAGCCGACCTAGCTAAAGCCAAAAGGGATTTTCCTTACGACGAAGCAAGGGCTAAGACGGCAGAAGACTTAGAAGAGCCCGACACGCCCATAAGTGATAGTGAGGAAGATGAAGAGTCAGACACCTCTCAGAGAGGAAGACAGAGACCCCAGACAAAGAAAGAAGATATCAAACAGCCAGAAGGTTGGGATAAAATGACAGCAGAACAAAAGAGAGAGTGGAAAGAGAAAGAAGCAAGGAAAAAGAAAAGACAAAGTATGAAACAACACACAAGAAGAAAGACAGCCATCCGCAAAGAGAAGAAATATTATGAAAGGATGAAAACTTTGCAGTTATGTCTGTCTGTGGCTTTTTCCAAAGACAATGTATCTAATTTCCTGCGAACACAGAAGACGAAAGGACCCATTGAAGAGTTGATAGTAGTAAGAGATCAATGGGGAGGCATTTCCGGAGCAGGTAGGTACATGTTAGAGGAAGAGTTTGAGAGAACGAGACCAAGGGCAGGTCAGAGGTATGTAGACTGGCTAAACGAATTTCTCGCAAAGAAAATCCAGCTCGAAAGTTTACGTGGGGCGCCATTTTCCGATGAGGAAGCAAAGAGAAAGCTATTTAAGAAATTGCGCTACCATCCAGCTTTCGGGGATAAATTTCAGGTGGACCACTATGATCTCCCGGCCAGACTAAGACCAAATTTCTCGGAACTATGCGAAGCATCTAAGGAAAGATGGTTAATGTGGCAAGAAAAAGAAAGACGTAACAATTTCCGTGAGAGAAAAACTCAAATTCGCAAAGACAACAACAAGAAATCTCGGGATGGCAAGCAGCGGCAAGAGACCAATCTCCTGATGGATAATAAAGGGAAAAGGGGAGACAATAAACCGGGACCAAAGACAGCTCCAAACTGGACGCTCAAAGTCACGTGTTTCGGATGTGATGCCAAAGGCCATACCATGAGATATTGTCCGGTGATTTCGGAAAAGTTCCGCAAAGAAGGAAAATTAAAACGGAATCAAACGGAAGACAAAGGCACGGAACAAGGAAAGAACGAACAAAAGAACAATTACAAAAACAAAAAGAAACCCTTTCATAAGAAAAAGAAAGCACTCACTTTGATAACAACCGGCAACGACAAAAACGATGACGAACAAAGTGACTCTGATACAAACGTTGCTTTAATCCATATGGGGAACACTTATGATACGAGCGATGATGATGAGGAAGAAAGAGAAAGAGATGACGAGCAACCAAGCTCACCTCATCACAAATCTACAAGTCCCCAAGCCCTTTTGAAGGATACAAAGACTACACCTAGGGTAGGGAATAGACATAGTGAGAGTGGAGAAGGACGGGAAGTGCGGTTAGTATCGGCCAC
>WBZZ01005714.1:15000-22500 GCA_019918135.1 Paulinella micropora
AAGTATCACGAGGAAAATATAATACCTAATGGAAAATTAATTACGATAAAGAAACAAGTATAATCAAAAAAGAAAAGAAAAAAATTTGGAAGCATAAAGATTTTAAGAATAGAAAAACCTCCAGTTCCTCCAAGGCCAAGCAAAGAGTGTATGGATAGAATAAAGAATGAGGAGATGTTAAAGAAAGATGATGACGATAGAAGTGATATGTGCGGATACATGGAACATAACTGCCACTGCTGTTCAGGGTATGGTAAGTATTGGTAATCAAAAGGGTTTCTCCGAGAGAACCACTGAATTTCTATTTAAAGACAAGGAGGGTCCTTATATATAGGACACACACGAGGCCACGAGGGGACGACCGATGGAGGCAGACAAATATTTTAATTTTATAAAATTATATTTTCCTTGATATACTATTATCAAACATGGAGACACACACGTATAACGGCAAGGTCTACAGGTTGGATAGATTAAGGGAATATAAGATAAATTACGAAATCAAGTCTGTCAGGGGTCGGGATGTGCTATATATCAAACCGAAGGTAAGGGGGTATAAAATTGATACACCGACCGCCCAAAACTACTTGAACCAAGTAAGAGGTGCAATGTATTTCGAACACCATGCTATACCAATAGCGCCACCTTTACCTACGATTGAAGAGAAAAATGAACTGAAAGAAAATTACAGAGACTTGTTGAGGTATGGTAATTATGATATCATGAGGGACGACAGCAAGGAACACAAACTAGGAATAAATGAAAGCCGATATGCGGTAAGGATTACGGCAACTTCCGATCATTTACGATGCGCGATGTGATAAGATTTATTGAGATTGTATTGAACGACTTTGTAAGACGACAATCACCCGCAGATAAGGTTAGCCTAGGTATTGAGTTTGTGGATTACTATGGAAAGGTATCAACAGGCTTACACAAAGTTAATCAAATCTCGGTTGAAAAAGTTTTAGAAAGATTGTCAGCAATATTTCAAAGCAACGAAAGTCTTTACATGGACGAGAACGGAATAAACTTTGATAAATTAAAATTTGTGTTGAAATCTGTTAAAATGCCGACGGGTGGGACAAGGCTACAGGTTTTGAACAAATTGGATATATACAGAAAGAAAGGAGTAATCTGTATTACAAACAGCGATAACTTATGCTTAGCACGAGCAATTGTTGTAGTAAAAGCAAAAATTGAAAAACATAAAAAATACTCGCAAATTATGCGAGGACGAAAGATACAGCAGGAAATGGCAGAGGCTTTACACGATGAAGCGAAAGTCATTAAGGATGTGTGTGGGATACCAGAAATTAATACATTCGCTAATCACATTAAATACAATCTGGATATTGTCGAATTCCCTGACAAAATCGTTTATAAAACAGATCTACTTGATGCGAACGGCAAACGTCTGTCTAACCTTTACATTCTAAAGACTGAAGGACATTACGATGCTATAACTAACATGAAGTCTATGCTAGGAAAAAAGAATTTCTGTGAGTTATGTCTAAGAGGGTATAAGGAAAGACATGCCTGTGAAACCAAATGTAGTATCTGTGAAACCAAGGGTTGTAAGGGAATAAATGACAAGAGCCTGTGGAAAGAATGTGAGCAGTGTAATAGAAAGTTTCCAAACACTGAATGCTTTAATAATCACAGGACAACAAACTGCGATGTTAAAGCGAAATGTAAATCGTGCGGTCTTAACTACAGAAAGAAGGATGAGCACAAATGCGGATATGCGAAATGCAGAAATTGCAAACTAGTGAAACCGCTTGAACACAAATGTGAAATAGTCCAAAAAGAAATCTTACCGCCGTCAGAGCAATACATACTCTTTGATTTTGAAGGGACACAGGACACAGGCGAGCACATTGTTAATCATGCTGAAAGCCAGTATTACGATGCGAAGGAACCGCCAGTAATTCACAAGAACATTCAAGATTTCTGTAAGTGGGTTTTTGACCCTAAGCACAGTCGATTTACATTTACCGCACACAATGCCCGCGGTTATGATTGTCAGTTTATTCTTAAGTGGTTGGTTGATAATGGTCAAACTCCATTTGTAATTTATGAGGGTGGTAAGATTATGATGATGACACTTAAGAAGTATCGCTTTATAGACAGCCTGAGTTTTCTTACGATGCCATTGTCAGACTTTCCAAAGACATTCGGGCTTACGGAACTTAAGAAAGGTTTCTTCCCGCACTTCTTCAATATGGCGAAAAATAGAAACTATGTTGGTGTAATGTCCCATAAGAAACATTACTGCTACGATGCGTGGAGATAAACGAAAGGAATTTCTTGAATGGTATGACGAACAAGTGAAAGCACATAACCAATTTGATATGGCGAAGGAAATCGCAGAGTATTGTCATTCAGATGTTGATATACTGAGGAAGGGTTGTATAGATTTTAGAAATCAGTTTCTAGAGTTTGGTATTGACCCTTTTCAATATACAACTATCGCGAGTTGTGTTATGGCGCTGTATCGTGCTAAGTTTATGCCAGAAAATTCAATTGCGATATTGAAAGCAGAAAAACGAAATAGGATGACTTCTAGGGCTTGTGTAGAATGGCTAGCATACAGAAGCAGACTGGATAAGACAGATATTAAGCACGCATTCAATGAAGGTGAAAAAATGTTTCAACTCGGACAATCTCGTGTGTATGTAGATGGATGGGACGAGAAAAACAAAACTGCTTATGAGTTTTACGGGTGCCATTGGCACGGATGTGATAAATGTTGGAATAGCAATGCTCTGAATGTGAAGAAGAATAAGACAATGGGTGAACTATACAAGGAAACAATGAGAAGAGATAAACAACTTAACGAACAAGCGAAAGTAATAAGTATCCGGGAGTGCGAATGGAGCCTGATGAAAACCAGTGAAAGACTGGCAGAGGATACAAACGAACGAATTACTGAACAAGAAGGACTAAACCCACGAGGCAATGTTTGGAGGTAGAGTGAATGCTCTGAAATTATATTGGAAATCACGACATGATAATGAGTATGCGAAATATATTGACATATGCTCACTTTATCCGACCGTGATTTATTACGACCTTTATCCAAGCGGACACCATATCATCATACGACCAAGCAACGAGGAGGAAAGAAATGAGATGAAAAATAAAATTATAAACAGAGAATTTTTGGAGTGCCTAAGGTTAAGATGCTACCGCCGAGAGGCTTACTACACCCAGTCTTACCGAAGGCGGATAGAGGTACGATGATGTATTACTTATGCGATAAGTGAGGAATGACTGAGCAACACGGCGAATGTAAGCACACAGATAAAGAACGAGCAATAACTGGTACATGGGCAACTCCAGAAATTTACAAGGCCTTAGACAAAGGTTATAAGTTAATAAAAATATATGAAGTATGGCACTGGAAAGAACAAAGCAGTAGTTTATTCAAAGAATACATAAAGACATTCTTGAAAGTAAAACAAGAGTCCAGCGGATATCCTGCAGGATGTAATACGGAAGCAGAAAAGCAAAATTACATAAACAGCATGGAAATCAAAATGGGAGTTAAGATGGATGAAAGCAAAATATTCAAAAACAAAGGACGGAGAGCAGTGGCTAAGTTGTGCTTGAACTCTTTATGGGGCAAGTTTGGACAGAAACAAAATAAAACACAGAACAAAATGATAAAGGATAAGGAAACCTTATACGAACTATTGAACGATAAATCAGTGGATAATATAAATATCAACATAATTAACGACCAAATTGTAGAAGCCAGTTATGACTTAAAACAGGACGCGGTGAGCGACCCGATTAAAGCAAATATTGTAGTTGCTTTATTTACTACATGCCACGCGAGAATGAGGCTTTACAATATGATGGACAAATTAGGTAATAGGATATTGTATCATGACACAGACACCGTAATATATACGACTAACAAAGAAATTAATCAGGTAGATGTAGAGACAGGCGATTTACTGGGAGATTGGACTGATGAATTAAAAGGAGCGAAAATAAAAACATTTGTTTGAGGCGGGCCGAAATGTTATGGATACTTATTAGATAATGGTAAAGCCAGTATGAAAGTAAAAGAATTTAGTATGAACTATGAAACGAAAAAAGCATTGAATTTACCGAATATGTTAAGTGTGATAAGTTGCGGGCTAGGTATTACGAACACTGAATTATTTGAGAATGGTAAAAATGAACTGGCTGAATTGTTGGAGACTGATGAAGAATTACGGATTGCTAAGCGAATTGAGAAGTCTGGAAAAGTAGTTATAATAGAAAACAACAAGATAACACGAGACAAACAAAAGAAAAAAATAACAATCGAATAATTAGAAAAGATATTTAGTTTTACATATTCGAAAAGACAAGTTATGACGGAAGTGTAGAGAATGCAATTGAAACTAGACCTTTCGAATATTAAAAAAATAAAATATTAAATAATTAATTTTTTCCATAAAATTGTTTACCAATCTATATAGACGGAAGTGTAGACCTTTCGAATATTAAAAAAATAAAATATTAAATAATTAATTTTTTCCATAAAATTGTTTACCAATCTATATAGACCAATGACCACCCTCACGAGACTATCTGAAAATTTGGACGACTTTCAATTGAGAAGAACAAGGAATTCTTTTCAGTAAGAGATGTCCAACAGATGATTGATGAAGAAATTAAGGCGATTGAAAAAAGTAGAGAAGGAAAGCCAACCGATGTTTTTCCGTTTGGTAAGTATCGCGGGAAGAAGATTTCAGATATTGCTACCATTGACAAACCATATTTTGAATGGGTAATGAAACAGCCGTGGTTTGATAAATTTACAGACATTAAAAGTGAAGTAAAAAAATATTTACAATAAAAATTAATATTTACTTTATATATATCAATGACTGTCCTGAACACCAAACAAGACTACTTGAATGAAATTGAAAAATGGAACATGGACAACTCCAACATAGTTGAAGACTCCAACGTAGTTGAAGATGCGACCTTTGGTCAGCATGCGACCTTCGGTCAGCAAGAAGAAAGCACACCTTTTAAGACAACTGATTTAAAAGAGACTGGAATTACCGAAATAAAGGCGAATGTAGGTGAAGAAATAGCGAATGCTACATCCGTAGGTGATAGGGCGACTGCTACAGACGAAGTATGTACAGAAGAAGGATGTATATTAAGGAAAGCGAGCGATGTTATTCGGGTTGTAAAAGAAAGATACCAAAAAATAAAGTAAATGATATTTATCAACTTTACTCTCATTCGCTTTGCTCATTCTCGTTTGTTGATAAACATCGTATCACACATTTTTAATTTTTTTGGTCTGTTTACGATGTTTGAGAGTAAGCGAGAGTGCGATAGCACGAAGCGCAACTCTCAAATATCACTGGTCCTCTATAAAGTTAGCAATAACATTAATATTACCTGACCCGCCTGCCGACACGGACTTCTGTGTGAATGTCAAAACATCGTTCGAGTTTAATTGAATATCGTAGGTTCTTAGATTAATTTGTTGAGTTGAGGTAGCATTAACATAAATCTTAAAAAGTGTTGTTCCGTTTGCGATAGCAGTTGCTTTTGTGTCTGTATCTACAATTGAAGTTTTGGCATCTACATCGGCAAAACCCGCTCCTGTCAGTGTTCCGTTCAATACCATTTTTACAATATTAGACTTACTATCTTCATTTGTAATACTTATCAAAGATGGAAAGACATTTGAATAGTTGGTTAGGCTATTATTGTATTGTGCTTTATTCCTGATACTTAAAATGGGGCTTTCAGTTATATTATCTGCTTCACTCCCTTCCGCCGTATTTGTAATACTTGTATTAATAGTGTTGGTTCCCTCAACATACAAACTACAACTGGCTGTCTTCAGTCTTTGTATTCCAACTCCCACATTATTATTTACAATTCGTGCTACAAATGGCGATGTAGTATTCCGCAGACTGACACCCGTGTTGGCATTCGCATACTTAATCGTATGGACTAACTGAAATTCGCCTGTCTTTGGATTTTCAATAAAAAAACTTAATAGCACCAAAGCCTAAGTATTGAAATTGAATTTGAAATACATTTCCCTTCGTCCAGTCTAATACTGGCATATCTACTGTTCCGTCGCACGGGTCATCCCAGTATGCTTGATACAATGAGTTTGGGTTTCCTCCAATGCCATGTAGAATAATCATTCCTTCATCTCTAGTCTTGTAAAAGTAGAAACCATTAAGTAAAGCATTATCTCCGATACCTATCCACGAATAATAATCTTCGGTTTCGTCTGTTGTCCATAAAGCAGTGAAGCGGGCTACAACACCCATACCAGTGTGATATTTATTTTTCTTTTGCTTTCCACACAGGCATCAGCGGTAGCATTAGCAGTCGTTTTTAATTCCGTCATATTATTATTAAATGAAACACTCGCATTTGTCTGAATTAATGACCATATCCGTGTATTAAGGGTATATGGAAAGATTTCCTGTAATACAGGTGTTAAGGAACTGGTTAGGGTTTCACCAAAAGCGGTCTTCATTTGATTAGTTTCAATGTGTCCATCATATCCGACTTTGACATTTACAAACTTTTCGTCCGGATTTTGTGCGATTAAATTTCTCTGGTGGTACATTTGAGAATTTCACTTCGTGCTACGCACTCTCGTTTATAAAAAATTCGCCTGCGAATTTTGCTATAACACTTCGTTTATATTTTCACAAGTCTGAAGGACGTTGTGATGCTTCGCTCACAAACGTCGTTTTCCTATATTACTATACAAGAAAAAAATTATTTAATCTATTAATTTTTTACTCTAATGGCATTCGATGTTTTATGAAGATACGAAGTATATGAATAAAATATCTTTAACTCATCAAAATTTCAACTCCTTTAACAAGCACACTACGTTGAAGAATGGCGAATGTGTAATGGTTAAGATTAGTTATGCCAACACCACTCGCATTATTACTTGTAGTTGAAACGAATTCATATCGCCTCTCAGTGTCTAGGCTCAAACCGCTCACCTCATATCCGTCGGTGTCCTTATCGCACAGCGGGCGGTTATTGTCCCAAGTATCTATGTGGAACCAGTTGCAATGATAGACATCGCTGTTTAGGATAGCACTTCCCTTCAACTTATCCTTCAAAATCATATAGTCTTCATTCTCAGAAGTGTCAATTTCAAATTGTTGAAGACGAGAGCCGTCAAGGGTTGTATAATAAGAAATAATTTTAGCATCCGCCCTGTTGTCATTATCAAAAGAAGTATTAGCACTCTCAGTGAAATGAAAGGCGGAAGTATAAATACGACGAATTCTTTCACCCTGCAAGCGGTTCATAATAACATAGTTCTGTTGGTTTGTTTGAAGACTTTGCTTCCAAGCGATAGGATACTCAATCTTAAATGGAAAGCCTTCACCCGCAATCTTTTGCTGGACACCGAGGATGACATTCGGGTCAGTCTCAACAGCAAGGAATAGATTTAGGTTAGATACGATAGCACCAGCGGTAGTAGCG
>WBZZ01005714.1:27500-65000 GCA_019918135.1 Paulinella micropora
TCTATCTATCTATCTATCTATCCATCTATCTATCTATCTATATATCTATCTATCTATCTATCTATCTATCTATCTATCTATCTATCTATCTTTTATTAGGAGCTCCCGCTGCCATGACGGCACGGAGGGCACCGTTGGAGATCCGCTGGTTCGACGATGGCAGTGGAGGCTTAGGCTGCGGCGTATTTGCCACCTGCTTTCTGTCGAAAGGCTATCGACTCGGGACCTTACTACCGGGAAGCAGGCTCGAGAGTGAGATGAAGGATACAGTGTGTGTTACTCATTATCGCATGCTGCTAGCCAATAGATACATGGTTGGGATGCAGCCCATACAGTCAATCAGTGAGTGCAGCAGAAATGCAATGCATTTACTGAATTTGGGGTTCCATCCAGACGCTGAGGGAAAGCCTAATTGCGTTTTGCAGAAGCATAGTCAACATGTCGCCGTTCTGTCTCGCGATGTACTGCCTGGGGAAGAAATTCTACTTGACTATCGCTTTGGCAATACCGGTACCACTGATGACGGGACAAACGAACGCGTGCTTGGAGCTAGCCACGTCCACCCCCGCTGGATGCAAGCAGCTGCAAGGAGCAGGAGGAGAATTCCTGTGTGGATGCAGTGCCGAACCGGTGAGTCACAGATTTTCTTCGTGGTCCCAGAAGAGGAGCATCCACCCATGCAGAGGAGTGAGTCCATGGGAGAAGATGCGAAGGCATCTCTTTTTGCGTCGTTTTGCCGTGAGCAAGCAGGCAGCCAAGCACCGACCACAGCCCAGGACCCACCCTTGACAGACTTGTTGGGGTCTTTTGCCAAGACTGCTAAGGACAGCGCCAGGCCCGACACCAGCGCCGGTACCGGCACGGATGGTCTGAAGGTCAAATTACTTCTGTCTTCTCTGGCTAGTATGTAAACGTGATGTTTTCTTGATAGCTGTCCAAGGCAGAACTGCCCATGCCTGATTTGCAGGTATGTTTGTTGAGTTCAGATCACAATTTGTTAATCCAGTTATGTTTTTGTCTCTGGTAGTAGGCTGCAAGCCAATTGGCTTTGCAGCCGCTTGCAGAGTCGACTGATGGGGGAACTGCTGTTGGGGATGCTTCTGTATCCTTCATGGATGAAGGTTACGTGCAAGACCTAACCGCGTGCCCAGACTCACCCGAGAAGGCTGATGTGGTCGTACCCACAGGCTCACCAGTAAAGGTATTATAATTTGACACTGTGTTTTAAGCATTGTGCTTGAATATATGCAGCGGCCGGATTCAGAAGGGATCGAGACTACAGGCTGCAGTGGATACGACGATCTTCACCTACCTGATCTGGAGGAGTGTGGTTCGGAGTGTAGGACGGTGGACTGGATGCTATGAAGGCGAGCTCAGCACTGTTGTATGTCTCACTCGGGTTGGGACCGCCAGTAGATGTTCGGAGTCGCCACACAAGCAGGCCCTACAAAATGGCGAAGCGGAAGAGGGCGCAGCCGAAAAGGCAGCGGCCGAAGACAATAGAGTTTTGGTTGGGAATGACTTATGCGGAGCTTGAACATGAGGTACGGTCACTCTGTTGTAAGGAGTGGAAGTGCTTTCTATGGGTTGATGCTCGAGATGTCATACAGCAGAGAGAGAAATCATGTCTTCTCTCGCTGCAAGACCTCAAGAGCTCAATTAAGTCAATGCTCGTTCTCGTGTTGCGCCTCAACGGCACGTGGCAGTATTGGTTTCAGGGAGACAAATATGTCTCAAAATGTGGATGCGTATACACGGGATAGGGAAGAAGGTTATGAAGGCATCAAAGAGGCTGGTTATGGAAGGTAAGAACATTGCCATCAAGTCGTCGCCAGCAAAGCCTCTCACTAAGGACGTAATTGGTATGCTCTTGTGTAAGAAATGGTTGTTTGATCTCAAGTCAAGTGACAACTCAGATGGTGTATGGAAGCTGCAGGACATAACCGAAAAGAGTTCAGTCTACCAGTTTGTTCGTGACAAGTGGGAGAGTAAGTGCTTGGAGCTCATAAACTTGATGCCGTGCAAGCTGAAACCAAACAATCCTCCCGACCCAAGCCTGGTCGCGAAGGTCTGGCGGGAGGAGTTCCGGAATGTGAAGCCTATCCGGAACAAAGATTTTGCCAAAGATCATATTTGTACTGAGTTGGCCGCGGAGTGCAGGAGGCTGGAGAAGGAGAAGGATAGGGGGTTCGATAACGAGTTGGCAGTGCTCGATTACAAGCGTCGCAGCACTCTGCACCACAAGATTCATTCAACATGTCGAGTGGAGAGCATGAAGAGGAAGGAGGCCGCACCTGGAGATGTGAAGTCTACTACCATCTCGTCTGACATGACCCCTCCCATTCAGTATCCTGCTTGTCGCCGGCGTTCAGACGACTTCAAAGGGAAGTACGTGATTCGCATTTGTTTAGGGGTCACGAGCGCGTACACTGCCGGTAAGACTTTCATTTTTGCTTACGGCCCTGGCGTGGCTCACGGTATGAACAGCAACTTGACCATGCTGTACCATGTCTTGAGGTGGGAGCTGTTTTCAGACAGGAGTAAAGCGGCTTGGCTTCTGAACCTGGAGTGGGATGGTGCAGGGGACAATACTGGCTTTGCTGTCTTAGCTTTTTTGAACCATATCATTTACGTTGGGTGGAGGACTCGTGCCCGGTACCACAGGCTGGTACCGCGCCATGGTTATTCTTCTGATGATCAGAAGTTTAGGACGATCAAGCGAGGAATCAATTCCACTTTCTTAACAACTAACCTCGCGCAAGCCCTTTTAAAGACGTTGCAGGCTTTTAAAAAGGATCGATCGTCTTTTGTTTTGTTAATTGTGAAGACGAACTACGACTGGGACAGGTTTTTTGCCCCATGTGTTAACAGACACATCACTCACTACAACCGTCCTCTTGCTTGGCGGTTTGCAGCAAGTGATGAAGCAGGTGGCATGCCGCTGGGTGAATGTGAGACTTGGGGTGATTCCCAGGAGCTCTGGCATGGCGAGCACGACAAACCAACTGCGCATGGCGCCGCACCTATCCAGTTTTATGTTAGGCCACCAGGTACTCACTTTATTTTTTGTATACACATGCAACTGGTACCTGTTTGCAGCAACTTAACTGCTCTCCCTAACAAGCTCCCACCAGTCGAGTGGGCAACTCCGAAGCTGAAGAAGGATATCAGGCAGTTAGCAGCCAAGTTTTGTGGGCCACAGGAAAGGGAGCAAATCGAAAACATGCTGACACACCCAGATTCTCTGTCTGGTCTCGAGTACGATGGGGAGTATGGTAAGGGAGGTCTTCCTGGTAGGCCTGCCCATATTTCGTGCGTGGATATGAACGGAGACGAGTGGAAGGTGGAGGTCCGAGTGTTAGATGAGTTCCCACCAAACCCTTGGGCCGTTCCTCAGGATAGGGAGCAGTTCATTCGCGCTCTGACTCACCTCACTGAAGAGGAGCGTTTGGGTTTGCCGCGCACATTTTTTTGACAACAAGCAGGCTCTACCGAATCCAGGCTGGCCGGGGGCAAGGGCATTGTCGGCGCAGGAGCAGTTGGAACAGGATTTGGCCTTCAACCCAGCCGTCATCAGGCAACCATGGAAGGCGGTCGCGGAGATTCTGCGAAGTGGCACTGTGCAGGACGAGAAGGGGCTGGCGGCGTTGAGGATCAACAAAGTCGCATTTGTGGGGTGGATGAGAGAGCACGGGCTTAGTAGCACGTATCTGACTCCGGAGGGCAAGAGGAAGGAGTTGAAGAAGAAGGATGTGGTAAAGGCTGTGTGGGATCACTATCAAGCGTGTGAGTGTGAGTTGTCAGAGTCTTCCAGCGACAGCCCACTTCTCAACGCAGCGGGACAACAACATGATCGCAAGCAAGCGCGTGGTGGTCGTAGTGCTGCTCGTGGTCGTGCTCCCCGGCGTGCTCGTGGACGTGGTCGTGGTCGTGGTCGTGGTCGTGGTCGTGCTCGTGGTCGTGAGCGTGGGCGTGCAGGTGATGAAGTAGTGGATCAGAGCAGCAGCGACAGCGACGTTCCGCTTCGCAACGCAGCAGAACAACGCAACGATAGCAAGAGTGCGCGTGGTGCTCGTGGTCGTGCTCGAGGTCGTGCTCCTGGTGGTGCTCGTGCTCGTGTTCGTCGTGTCCGTGCTCGTGCTGCCAGTGGAGGCCAGGGTGGTGGAGGAGGGAGGAGAAGAGGGAGAAGAAGGAACAGAGAAAAAGAAGAAGAAGAAGAAGAAGAAGAAGAAGAAGAAGAAGAAGAAGAAGAAGAAGAAGAAGAAGAAGAAGAAGAAGAAGAAGAAGATGAAGAGAAAGACTTCATTCCGTGGATATGCGAGTGCTGTGGATTGCGAAATGAGGAAAACACAAGGGAAGAACTATGTGAGCTGTGCAAATATAGATCTTCTTCATCAGGTGAAACTGAGACTGAGGAAGAGAAAGAAGAAGACGAGCAAGAAAGGAAAGTAGGAGAAGAAGAAGAAGAGGACGAAGAGGACAAGGAAAGCGGCAAAGATGACGATGGTGATGATCAGAGAGTAAGAGTCAGGCGTGAGCGAGTGAAGAAGCGAAGGAGACTAGATGATACTGATGCAGATGATTCAGAAGAGGAAGATTGAGATTAATGTAGGGAGTTAGAGCGCTCGTGAGTGGGGGGTGTGTGTATGTGTGTGTGTGTGTGTGGGGGGGGGGGGGGTTGCCTCACACTGAATTTTTTTTGTGTCATTGAGTCACAACCAGGTAGTTTTATTAATAAATAAACGTGTTTCCAATTGATTTAAAAGCGCATTATGTCAGTCTAATATTAATTACAACAGTCAGGTCAGGCATACTGACTTTGCGGGGTGGGCGGGTATGTGTTGCCGAGCCGGCCGAACGACTTTTTTTTCATATTCTTTTATGAGTGTCAACACTAGTAGTATAATATACTTTTTAGGCGGTATGTTTTTCGTACCTTAAAAACACACCCCCTAAAAAGAATTCGGCTTCCAGACACATCTCCCACCAAATCAATACAAGAGCACAATAGTAAGTAGTAAGTAGTAAGTAGTAAGTAGTAAGTAGTAAGTAGTAAGTAGTAAGTAGTAAGTAGTAAGTAGTAAGTAGTAAGTAGTAAGTAGTAAGTAGTAAGTAGTAAGTAGTAAGTAGTAAGTAGTAAGTAGTAAGTAGTAAGTAGTAAGTAGTAAGTAGTAAGTAGTAAGTAGTAAGTAGTAAGTAGTAAGTAGTAAGTAGTAAGTAGTAAGTAGTAAGTAGTAAGTAGTAAGTAGTAAGTAGTAAGTAGTAAGTAGTAAGTAGTAAGTAGTAAGTAGTAAGTAGTAAGTAGTAAGTAGTAAGTAGTAAGTAGTAAGTAGTAAGTAGTAAGTAGTAAGTAGTAAGTAGTAAGTAGTAAGTAGTAAGTAGTAAGTAAATATAAGTAGTAAGTAGTAAAAAAAAAAGTAGTAAGTAGTAAGTAGTAAGTAGTAAGTAGTAAGTAGTAAGTATCTAGCACTGAGAGAAAACATATAAATAAAAGAAAGATTATCTTATTAATATAAATAAGTCAATTTCGGACAAATAGACTTTGATGGATACTCGCAAACAGAAGAGAGCAGAATATGTAAAGGAAAGAAGAAAGCAGAAATATACATGTGTATGCGGTAAAGTAATAGGGATATATGGAAAATATCAACATGAAAAATCAGACTTTCATAGAGACTTCTTTGCGGAGAAAGAAGAGGTTATGATTGGAGGACATAAAGTTATTCGTATAATTCTTAGAAATGACGACTTGGAAAGATATTATAAAAATCACTCATGATTTGTTGTAAAATGTAAAACCATTTAAAAGAAATAAATATTATTACTTATATAATATGTCTTCTATAATGATACAAGCGGACAAGGAATTGAAAGAACTATACAACTTACATTTTCCAGAAGCATTAGCAGACGATAGAAGGATTAAGAAATACACTAGAAGAGAAACGCTTCAACGATATAGCAAAGCCTTTAAGTTTTGGGATGAACAGAAAAACAAAGCATTAGAGGCTCCAACAATGTTGAATATTCATAAATGGCAAATTTGCGAAGAAGCAATCGCGCAACTTAAATTAAGGGTGTTGATTATATTAAATAATAAAATGTAAAACCATTTAAAGAAATAAATTATATTACTTATAATATAGATATGGGGAGACACAAGAAATATCTCACACCTGAGGACAAACGAAAGGCTATCTCCGAAAAGGCGCTCGCATATTACAAAAGAAATAAGGATGAAATTAATCAAAAGAGGAAGGAGCAATTAAAAGAAGGAAACAGAAAACTTAAGGAATATGAAGAAATGAAGGCGAGAGGAGTATAAAAAAAACGAAAAAAATGAATTTCATGTTAAAGGTAAGACAATTTATATATATATATATAAAGGTAAAACAATTTAATTTATTTTCATTATTTTTATATACTCCCTAATATAAAAGTAAAATATGCCACCACCATTACCGCCCAGACCAACAAAGGAGAATGTAGAACTAGCGAAGGTAAGGGCGAATTTGAAGAAGACTACAACAAGAGAAAACAAAAGCGAATTTAAAGTAGTAGAGTTAAAATCTAGGCGAGACAATAGATTAAACTCTCTTACATACGAGAAGCAAGGATTAGACATAAACTTTTATGATACTGACGCATTAGAGCGAGAGGTTCTACTTCCTATACTATTAGATGCGAAAAGAAATGGTATGACAGGAAATGCTGACGTTCATATTACTATAACCTACATAACCGACCACGAAGAATTAAATAGATATTATAAAAAGAAAACATTTAATTCGTTTCAAATAAAAAACTATGACTATTTTATTGAAATGTTGAATGAGTTTAACATAAGCAATATTGAAGCGTCTGGACTAGGTTATGAACGGATTATTGAATATGCTAAGGTGGTAGTAGTTCAAGAAAAAGGAGGAGGATGCTATGAGGGAAAATACAAAAGCAAACAAACAAAATATGAGGAAAGTATATTGATATCTCCCGCTAGCAAAAACAATAATTGTTTATTCATTCTTTCTCTGTAAGGACATTCTTAATATGACACTCATTAACAGGAAAAGATGTAATGATGTTAGAGAACAATTCAATCTTTCTAACGATTGCCCTATACCATTCTCTACCGCCGTAAAAATCCTTAATACTTTGATAAAGGCAGGAAAGACATATGAAATAACAAATTCTCTAACAAAAGAGACAATAAGCACAAACGAAATAGGAGAAGAAGCGGACATTATGATTTACTTAGGGAATAACCACTATTTTGGATTAATTAAAAGATGTAAAAAGAAATGCGAAAAATGTTTAAAGAAATATGTCCAAAAGCACACTTGTAATCCAAAAATGATAAATTATGTGAATAGAGAAATATTAAAGAATGGAAAGAGACATTTAATAACGAAGGCTCATAAAGAAAAATATAATAATAAAGATGAACTTCTTCATTATGACCTTGAAACTTTTAGAAATAACACGCTCGCTGACGGCTTTGACATTCACGACTGCTATATAGTCGGATATACTCAAGGGACGGAAGGATTTAAATACTTTGCTGGTATTGATTGTATTTCTAAATTTCTGGATTTAGTCTTAGAGAGAGGAAGAAAGTTAGCAGTAGAATGGGGTAATAGAATGCTTTATAATCCAGTCAAGAAAGTAGCACGAGTAAGAAAGAAAAAGAAGAAAGATGAAGAACCACCAATTTTATATGTGAATGGGTTTAACGGCGCGAACTTTGACCACTACTTCATTAAACAGGAATTAATAAGAAGAGGTATTAAACCAAAATCTCACATGATTAATAACGGCTCAATAATCTCTTTACAATTTGAAAATATCAAAATGTGGGATATGTGTAAGCATACTCAGGGGACGTTAAAAGAAAACTTGGAAAATATGAAATGTAAAACTCTTAAAGGAGATTTTGACCACGACAAGGCTTCTACTTGGGAAACGATGAGTGAAGAGTTAAGAAATAAGTGTCTTGAATATTTGAAGTGTGATGTTATGGGGTTAAAAGAGTTATATGACAAAATAAACACAGAGATATTTGAAAAACACTTAGTAAATTTAACTTCATATATTTCAACTTCAAGCCTCGCTTTCAATATCTGGAAGAAAATGATTGATGGTAAGCACGATGTAAGACTCCCAACTATTGAACAAGAGAAGGCGTTTAGAAAAGCGGTTATCGGAGCAAGAACATATCCAAGCAAAAAACGATTTATTTCAAAACAATACAAGGACTACTTAGCGGGAAAAATCACATTTGACGAATTAACCGATTATTTAGTTGATGCGGATGTCGTATCTTTATACCCAACAGCGATGCTTAATTATTTATGGTTGGAGAAATTAAACAGGCTATCGCACCATTTGATTATAATAATCTTCCTATCGGTATTTACAATGTTGATTATATCTCACCAAAAGACATTCTACATTCAAGAATAGGACAGAGAAATAAAATGGGCTCATTAAAGTGGAATTTAGCGGATATGAAAGACCAATGGCTTACAAGTGTTGATATTGAAGATATGATTAAGGAAGGCTACAATATAACAATTCATAAAGGATACTTTACGGAGGAGGCTGAACCAGTTTTCAAAGAATATATATTAGAAATGTTTAAGGCGAAAGAAAATAGCGAAAAAGGCACACCGCAATATTTATTAGCCAAACTATTTATGAATTCGTTATACGGAAAGATGATACAACGACCTATCCCAACAGAAGCAGAATATATTAAATCAAATGAGGAGTATTGGAAATTTTGGACGAAAAATTATATATCTGATGTGGTTGAATTCAAAGATAAAGACGGAAACAAACTTTGGCACGTATCTGGAATTCCTAGAAATGAAGTAATAATTGAAGAGAGTATTACAAAGCCTTCTCATTACGGGGCTTTCATTCTAGCATATAGCAGGCGAATTATGTATAACTACATAAAAGAGGCTAATCCAAATAAAGACATAGAGGCCGATTTCTATTACACCGATACTGATAGTCTAGTGTTGCATGTTAGGTTCGCCAAACTAATCAAAAGGCTCGGCGATAAATCTCTCGGAGGCATTACAGATGATTTAGGAGATGGTTGTAAAATAATAAAAGGAATATGGATTGCTCCTAAATTGTATATGTTAGAATTTACAACGAATGAAGCCTTTCTCCCTTACCTTACTAAGAATGACTTGAAACATAAAGACAAAGGCGTTCATATAATTGAATGCTACGAAAACGAAGGAGTAAAAAAGAGATACTACCACCTAAGAGGTAAGGGTTGAATTCAAAAGGGTTAAATCCAGAAGTATATGAAAAGATGGATTTAGGTGAAAGCATTGAAAATGTTAGAGATTTTCAAATGAAGAAAATTCATTTATCACGAAATAGCAAACAGCAAAACATAAACCATTTCAGCATTGTTCATACTACAAACATAAAAAAGAAAGTTAATGATAATAAATGGGGCGGATGTGAGTTTATCAACAAAAATGATAGTATCCCTTACGGATATCAAAGACATTAGAAGCGAGTGAGAGTGTAGTTGATAAATAGTTAATTAATTAATTTTTTATTTTTTATATCCTATAGTATATACTAATGTCTCTCAAGTCTCTCGCGGAAAAATTTGAAAAACTTTCTATTAATAATAAAACATTTACTTTGGATGATATCAAGCAAGTTATTGATGGGCATGTAAGTGAATATAAATCTGAAAGTAAAAAACTTCAAGAACAAGGCTTGCTACCTATTGGAAAATATAAGGGCAAGTCCGTCGCCGATGTCGCTGTATTTGACAAGCAATACTTAATATGGTTGAACAAGCAACCGATGATGGTAAACTATCAAGAACTCAAAAAAGAAATTGTTAAATATATTCTATAATCACACTACATTCTCCTTTAAATTTATTTCTTTTTTTATTATTCTTAATATTGCTTTTTCTCTATGAAAATGGTTAAATTGTGTATAGTGTGGTTCTTTTAGAATTTCCCTAAAGTCTTCTCTTTCTTCTGTTTCTACGTTGCGATAATTTAATTTATTCTCTTCTAAATATCGGTCTGTAATTTCTTTAAACTTTATTTTTTCAAAGTGATGGTCAACATGAACGTTTTTTCTATCGTGTATTTCTTTTGTTATTTCACATATATATTTCGGCTCAATGAAAATGTCTATTACCATTCTATTTAAATATTCTTCTATTTGATTCTTTATAGTATTTCTATACGCACCATTAAATTTGGTCTTGGTGTATCTCTTCATTTGTTTATCTTTATTTACCCCAATGTAATTAATACAATTATACCACGAAAATGCTTTTTCTCCTATACGAAAGTGCTTACTACCGTATCCATTATTTTCAACGTCAATTTCACAATTTATCAAATGTTCAAATTTCGTCTTATATTCAGGATGATTAATTATAATACCCTTAATAAAGTTACTATCAATTTCATTTAACTTTTCATTGTGATTATATTTGCTGACAATATTTCTTATATATACTATTATTTCTTTCTTTGTTTTAAACATTACCCCGCTTAGTATATACAACATATTATATACTTCTAAAATAAATTTTAAAAAAATAATATTAATAGTATATGATGACAGACCTGAGCACCAAGCAGGACTACTTGAATGAAATTGAAAAATGGAACATTGACAGCGAAGTTAAGAAACCCACTATTAAATGGACTAAACCCGACATTGTTTCTTTTTATGAGCAATACAAGCCCAATGTTGGGATTTCCAACATAGACGATAATGTTAAAGTAGTTATTCCGTTAGAGGAGACATTGAAGAAAATGATGGAGGAAGAAAGAACTCCTTTTACGGCAACCGATTTGAAAGAAACGAGGATTACTGAAATAAAGGCTAACATAGGAGAAGAGATAGAAAAAAATGAAGCAGACATTTTTCTTCAATATGGTAAGTATAAAAAATGAAAATTGAAGATGTCGCTAAGATTGATAAACCATACCTTGAATATTTAATTCAACAACCTTATTTTAATAACAAAGATGCGGTAAAAAAATATTTATAATATCACATCGCTTTTCATTAAATTTTTTTTGCTTTATTGGTCTTCTATGAAGTTAGCGATAATATTGACATTTCCTCCTCCACCAGCAGAGACAGACTTCTGCGTAAAAGTTAATACATCACTCGGCGATAGGTATATATCATAACTTCTAAGATTGATTTGTTGAGTTGATTGAGAATTAACATATAGTTTAAAAATTGTTGTTCCGTTTGCGATAGCACTCGCCTTTGTGTCAGTATCTACAATTGAATACTTAGAATCAACATCCGCAAAACCCGCTCCAGTTAGTGTTCCATTTAATACCATTCTGACAACATTCGACTTAGTATCTTCATTTGTAATACTTATCAAAGTGGGATAAACATTTGAATAATTTGCTAAATTAGCACCGCCCGCATCAAATGTTGCTTTGTTTCTTATACTAATAATAGGACTTTCAGTGGTGTTTGCTGCTTTACTTCCTTCCACTTCGTTTGTTATGCTGGTATTAATAGTATTCGTTCCTTCAATGAATAAACTGGCACTCGCCCGTTTTAAGAATTTGTATTCCAGTCTTTGCATCATTTCTCATGACTGCCGTAAAAGGTAATGTTGTATTTCGCAGGCTTACCCCAGTATTAGCATTCGCATACTCAATCATGTGAAATAATTGAAATAATCCTGTTATGGGATTTTCAATATAAAACTTAATAGCACCAAACCCAAGATACTGAAATTGAATTTGAAATACATTTCCTTTGCTCCAGTCTAAGTCTGGCATAGCATAATTTCCATCGCAAGGGTCGTCCCAATCTACTTGGTCAATATAATCTACAACACCTCCCGCACAATGCGCGGTATTCATTCCTGCTTGATTTTTGTAAAAATAAAATCCATCGTTAAGGTCATTTCCTATTCCAATGAATGAATAGTAATCTTTTGTATCATCCGTTGTCCATTTAGCAGTAAAGCGGGCAAGGACACCCATTCCAGTTCTATATTTTATTCTCCTTTTACTTACTAATCCAGCATCTGCCGTAGCATTAGCAGTTGTTTTCAATTCAGCCATATTATTCAAAAATGACACAGACGGTTTTGTTTCTGTTTTTGTCCATATCCTAGTGTTAATGGTATATGGAAAGATTTCTTGTAATACTGGTGTTAATTGACCTACTACTGCTTCGCCAAAAGCGGTTTTTGAATTATTTGTTTCAATATTACCATCGTATCCAACACTGACATTTATAAATTCTCCGTCAGGATTTTCTGCGATTAAATTTCTCTGGTGGGGCATCTCTATATATAAACAAAAAATAAATTAACTATCAAAATTAATAATTACCCACTTAACTAATTGTAATGACATTTGCCTTCACTTGAACCTCTCGCTGAGTGATTGCTACACTTACGTGTTGATGAGGATTATTCTGTGTAGTGCTAATGAACTCCCATCGTCTCTCATTGGAAAGGTCAAGCCCACTAACTTCATTTTGGTCTTTGCTCCACAGCGGGCGGGTATTATCCCAAGTATCAACCCAGAACCAGTTGTATTGATACACATTTGAATTCATCAAAACAGAACCTTCAAGTTTAGGTTTCAAGCACATGTAATCTTCAAAACTAGCGGGAAATATTTCAAATTCCTGAAGTCGTGCCCCGTCAAGCGTGGTGTGGAAACTGGTAGTCTTAGTATTATTAGCGGTTGCTCTGTTATCAATATCATAAGCGGTATTCTTGTTTTCGGTGTTGTTAAAAAGTGTGTGATAAATTTTCTTCAACCTTTTACCATGCCCCCTATCAAAGCGGAGAATAATGTTTTGTGTAGTTGATTGAGCAATGGAATTTTTATACACATAAGGATAATCAATATTAAAACTCATACCTTCAGCACTCGCCACCTTTTGTTGAATTGATTGAATGACATCGGGATTAGTCTCTACCGCAAGGAACAAGTTAAGATTAGCAACAGATACATTACCAGCGGCTGCTACAAGCACTCCTCCAGACGGCGACGAAGCATCGTTATTGTAATAATAAATTTTAGGGGTCTGTTGCCATACAATACGCATATTCAAAATCTCTGGAAACATAATAGTCTTATCAAGAGCGAAAATGGTATTGTAAAGCATACCGAGATTAATCTTAACAGCGATAGAAGGCTCAGCAGAAGCAACCGCACCACTAGAGAAATACTTAGCCTCATTATATTCAACATTAACAAGGCTATAGGTTCCAGCAGTGCCATCAGATAGAGCGGAATCGTCGTGGCGACGAGCATTTGTACTAGGCACTTTGTAGTATGTTTGAATTGCGTCTCTAACAGTATCGTAGGCTACTGAAGTATCAATTGCTCGCCTTTCTGCTCTACTGCCGATAACAATCTTTCCAGCATTACACTTTTGAAGCATACATCCCGCACCACTTCCATTATCGTGGTTTTCAAGTGTCAGAAAGTCCTTCATAGAAGTTTCGGCCTTGCAAACAATTTTGGTAAAATTACCAACTTCATTTACATCGCACAGATAAACACCACTACGGGTTTGAAGTTGAATTTGTCTAATAGGAGCCAGACAATCCATATAGCATTTGTTATAGTTCGCCGCAATTGCTGGTGGGGCATAAGTAAAACTCAAGACAGAGCGGGCTAAGTTAAATGGCCTGCTGATAAGGTCAAAGTTGCTTTCTTGTCCTCCTGCGGTAGTGACGGTGATAGCTCCCGCACCTTCACGCGGAGTTAGTTTATTCAAACGATAAGAAGCACTGATGTAGTCAGTTCTAGAAAAGTCTAGTTCGCCTCCGTGTTGAGTTGGCATTTTGTTTTTGATATTTTGGCGCTTGAGATTATTAACTAATTCACAAGAATATATTTATAGAAAAATAAAATAATTCTAAAATTAAAATTAATTACCTAGATTTTAACAAATTGAAGAAGGATGTAAATAAATTAAAATAATTCGTTTCCCTGTAAATCAACAAAGTCATTACAATACCCAAACCATTAAGATTTATAGCCTGATCGTTTTCGTCTGTAAGATAAAACCTAAATACATTATTTGAACTGGTTGATAATTTCTTACCATACTCTGACCCACTTCCGTCGTATATAACGGCACCAAAAGGAATTTCGTTGGCAGTGTATATTTCTTGTAGCACGTGATTATCTCCTTCACCAACTAAGTCCGATTGAAGGTATAAAGTCTTTTCACCAGTTAAAATAATTACATTTGGCGATTTAATAAAATCATTAGCAAAGAAATATGTTGAATTTCTATCAAACCCCATTACTTCGTGAATACGGGTATCACTATCAAATATAAATCGCGGTTGAATACCTTTATTCTCTGACACACTGAATGTTAATTTACCATTCTCTGGTTCTATGTTGGTATTATTACTGGATACAACATAAGTATAATTATTAGGGCTGTCTGCGGTTAGCACCTCCGACAACTTATTTTTTAGATTGTTCATTGTGTAGTTTCCCTCAGGTATCGTAATTAAAGCCTCATACCCGTCTTCGCTAAGAGTAAAAGTATTGTATGGTGAAGCCACAGAGTAATACGACTTTGGCACATAAATATGAAGTATTTTACAATGTGTGGGATTGTCCAGTGATTTTAAGTTTATTTCGTGTGTAAAGTCGCTATCTGTGCCAGTTATTCTGTTTTTGCTGTTGATGTAATAGATGCCTGTTGCGCGACCGCCTTTATACTCCATTGATTTTCTAAATTCCAACTTTCGCTACGCTTTCGTTGGTTTTAGAAAATCGTTTTCCTATATTATTAAATATATTTTTTTCAAAATGAAGTTTGTAAAACACACGAGAGTTGCGGTAGCAACGAGAGTGTGAATTTACAAATAGGTGTCAAAATTACCATACCCATTCTGTGCTTTTAATTTCTCCGCTTCTTCTTCTTTTAAGTCTGTGAAACCCGAACTAAACTTAAAGCGGTTGCCTTTCGCTCGCTCCATAAAAAATCTCATTGAGTGCCATCCGCAGGTATCCGATGTGTTTGATTGTTGCTTTACTTGATTAACCTTCATAAGCAGGTATGTGCTTGGGTGGCTTTTGTCAATTAGTCGTTTCATTTGTTGTTGAAAGTCTTCCGTTGGTTGGTAAAGTGCTAAGGGGTCATAGACTTCAACACTCCTGTCTTTATCTAGACTTATCCATACTGCGATCCAATGAGACCCCGCTTGTTTGTGATTATCTAAATTCATAATAAATCCGTATCGCTTCTTTTTTCTGGATTTAGTTTGTAGATTTCATCACTTGCTATCGCTCCGAGATACCATCCATATTTTTTCATTATGTCATCTATTTCGTTAGTCATTAGTCCCCGCCCCTCACCCTCTTGCTGTGGTTGCTCCTCAACGCTCGTGGGTATGGATGTCTCCTCCAGTGGTGTTTGGTCTGGCGGTGTAGTCGTATCTGTTGCCTGCTTTGGTGGCGTGGGTAGCGGTTGGGGCATTCCTTCATCAATATTCAAATCCGCTGAAACTTGTTTATCTAAATTCGGATCAGAAGTCATTTTGTTCGTTAGAGTATTTACAAAATCATGTTTGTTCATTGTGTGTTTCCAATCTTTGCGGGCTAAGTATTTTTTTATTTTCGCTATTGAAAATACCTTATCAATTAATTCATCTAATGTTTTCGCTCCACTACCTTTTTGCTCATTAATACCCATATACTCTTCATATCTAGCATAATCCGCCACTTTTCTTTTTACGTTTTCCACCTCACTTCCAACATCAATATTAAACCTTTTAATCATGTCAATAATCCACTTTGAAGTGTCTTTGTAATTTAATTGTTTATGTCCATCATTATCTAGTCTCTTTTTTAAAGCCTGTGCTAACTCTTTTATGGTAATGGTTGGGTGATAAGTTTTTGAAAATCCAGAGATTAAAAATTGATTAATTTGTAAATTTTCAAGATGCTTACCCTTTTCTTCTGCTTTCTTTTTTTCCTTTTCAAGTTTTTCTTTATATTCTTCTGCTAACTTTTTCTGTTCTTCTAAAGATATCGCTGTGGCTATAGCCATCTGAATATCTTGACTGGCTTTTTGTAAGTCTTTGAGACTCATCTTTTTAATGAATTTATCTGTATATCCTGCTAATTTCAGTGTTTCAATATCTTTCTGCTTTTGCTTTTTTTCTTCCTCATATTGCTCTTTCGTTTTCAATGGTGCTTCATCTCCTAAATTAGGTAAGGCTGGTGCTTGTGGTGGTGCTCCAAATGGTGGTGCTAATGGTGGTGCTTGTGGCGGTGCTCCAAATTGTGGCGGTGCTTGTGGCTGTCCAAATTGTGGTGGCATAATATATTGATATTGTGGTGGCGGTGGCAATGCTTGTATTCTATTTTTTCTGTCTTCTTCATATTTTACATCCTCTATGAGTTTTTGTTCCCTTCTTAGTTCTCTGTCTTTTTGTTCTTGTCGTTCCTTAATATCTGATAGTTCATTGCGGTGTATCCTTGCTAACTCATCCTGCCTTTCCTTAGCATCTGCTACATCTTTTCGTTCTAGCCTTTTCTTTTCTTCTTCTAAATCCTCCCTTTTCTTCTTTTCCTTTTCTTCCTCGTCATGTATTAACTCATATTTCTTTTGTAAGTTGCTTTGTATCTGGTTTCGGTTCTCGTGTTCAAGACGATTGAAATCAGATTTTATTATTTTTTCCCTTGGTTTGCGACTAGCCCTTTGCGACTTTGGTTTGCTAATATATTTCATAAAAAGTTTAACAATTTGTAATGTGCTTAAATCATTTGTTTTCTTACCAAAATTAAGATAATATTTTTTTACCCTTCTGGATAATATACGGCCTCCCGCTCTTATTTCTATAAACTCGTGGTGGACGGACTTTCGCCTTCTTAGTCTTAGCCGAACCCATTATATTATCAAAAAAATATTTCTAGGAACAAAAATATCTTCAACGAAACTTAGCCCCGCTTGCGAAACACGTTTTACCTGAACTTTACAGCCCCTCCTCGTTGCTTACCATACCCAAGTTTTGCAGCGGTAGACCCGATACGAGACGCATATGGAACCCCGACATCACCAAGGGCATTAGCGGTCTTTGAAATAATCTTGTTATCGCGAAGAAATTTATTAACAGCCATTGCGGTTTTTCCGACCTTAGCCCAGTTAATCTTTCCTCCCTTTTGACCACTCTTCTTCTTTGATAATCTCGGACTTGTCCGAGATACTTTTTTCCCCCCTTCTGTGGCATTGATGGATTGTATCCGATGTTATATCCTGATGGTTGTGAAATTATCACTGGTGATACTGGCATATATTATACAGAAAAATAATTATAAAATTATAATTTTTATTTTTTTTACTTCAACCGATAAGCAAAATTTTTTCTTAACTCATCATCAACACTTGAAACATAAAGAAAATTAAATCTCTCCTTTGTTGCTTCGTGATACTTTTGAAGAAAGTAATCAAAATCAAAAGATAAGTCTAAGTGTTTATACACGAGTTCCATTTTATCCTGAGACTGACTTGGAAAGATTAACAAATAATCTAACTGCTTAATGGCTTCTGGTCGTAGGTCGTTTAAATACTGACTAGACATAATCACCTTTGATTTATAGTGTCTGTTCTTTTTTAACAAATCGCTTACGGACTTATCTCTTAAACCGCTCCCTAAATCATCCAAAACAAAAACAACCTCTGGAGAAATATACTTACTTGGTCGTTCTTTCGCCTCCGTGGCGCTCTGTTTCTTTTCTTTTCCAAAGTATAAAAATTGTGGTTTTTCTATTTCCTCTTCATCTTTGATTTCGCCTTCTTGCTCTTCGTCTGGTTTGTTCAATTTGTCAAGTTCGTAGTCTATCACATTCACCCCGTCTGATTTAAGAAAAGTATATATTGCCATCGGGTTTCCCCTGTTCTTAAAGTGCTTAACCATTGCTTTATAAATGTAATCCTTGTGGATTGTTGAAGCGATAATAACGATACGGGTTTTTCTGTCTGTTGTCCGTTTCAGTATTTCAAATAGTGCTGTCGTCTTACCGCTCTTTTTTCTAGCAAGTAGAAATATATTGGCATACGGCTCATTGAATAATTTATAGCCCTTGGCTTTTTTATCTCCGTTTCCATCCTGCTTCACAGGTTTCACCTTGACGTTGTTTATTTTCTCCATCTTATATTCTACCCTACGAATTCCAAACACACAACAATTCTTCCCGCTAAATTTCCTGTGTCAATATTTCCGCTGTCAGTTTCAAGGACTTTAAATGTATATTGTCCGTCCGTCCATCCGACAACACCCAAATTATAACCGAGATTTGAAATGTTTGCTATATTACTATCCGCGAATGTTCCAATAATTCCAATTCTATCCATATAAAGAATTCTGGTTTTGGTTTCGGTCTGGTCATTCATATAGTGGATAAATTTTACATTCATTTTGGTGGGTGTGAATGACATTTGGATATTTTTATTAAATGTTTTGCTTCCTCCAGCAAAATCATTGCTCAGAAAAATAATCTTTTGGTATTTATAGTCAGTCATGTTTATATTACTGATTATAAACTTTTTAATAATCAAAATATTTTCGCGGACTGCCTGCGACTTTTACTCACGGATAAGTGAAAAAAAGAATATAAGTTGTGTTTATTTTATTCAAAAATGTATAGATACTAAATTTAAATGTGTGTATAAGCCAATGTCAGATTGGTGTATTAGTTTTGATGAAGCCATTCCTTTAATGTGCTCAAATGATGATATGTGGTATAAAATACACTTATACGAGTGCGCTGATATTTGAAAATCCACACTCCCGCTAACGCTCCCGTGTGTTTTTCAAACATCGTAAACAGACAAAAAAATTAAAAATGGGAGACGATGTTTATCAATATCTCAAACAAGTTTGAGATTACGAGAATGAGCGAAGCGAATGAAAGTGTAGTTGATAAATATCACTTCTTTGCAGAAGGCGATGGAAGGCATATACCGATAAGCAATGTCAAAATTCCGACATAAGTATTAGCAACCTCGCACGGCAAGTTCTTTTCAGATAGCCTCACAATACAAAGGGTGATGATGGAGATAATGACACCCATTTGAAATAAGTATTTAATAAGTCGGCTGTCGGTTGGTCTATTTTTCATACAACAGCACGACCAGTTATCCTCTAATTCGTGCTCTATTCTTTTTTCCTCAGTCTTTAGTTCTACTTCAAGAACACGGGACTTTAATTCTGGAGTTAGTTCGCCATCCATATCCATAGTAGGCGGGGGTCTGTGAAGTCTAGTCGTATTATTGTTTGACATTTTCTCTAATTTCTTGTAGTATATTCATGAGATTTTTATTTTCTTTTTCTAAAATATCTCCAACACGTTGGAGATTATCTACTTTTTCTGATAATTGTTGAACGGCCTTAATTAATGGTGCGATAAACTCGGAATAACCTATACCATAACCAACATCACCACTATCAATACATTTAACATCTTCTGGATTGATACTTACACCCTTCAATTCGTATTCCGCTCTTTGCTTTGGACAGGGAACCATAATTGTTTCTTTTATAAAACCGCCAAAATCTAGCATATCCATTTCTGTTAGTATTTCTTCTAATTCTTGTGCTATTAAGCCAGTCCTACATTTCTTTTTGTCATCAATCATACGATAGCATACTGGATTTAACTTATTAATAAAATCTAAGCCTAAGCAATCCTTTATATCTTCTTTTTTTCTCCTGTCTGAATATTGAATTGGATTAGACAATACCCATAATTGCCCATCACTCCCTCTCAAAGACATTAAAGCAGTATTTGAATTATTCTCCCATATGAACCCACTCGTTGAAGAACCATTTAATCTAAATCTAATAGAATAAGAAGTTAATCCTCCACCTCCTCCTGCTGGTGCTGTTCCTCCACTTAATGATTTATTTGCCCCAGACGGGCTCATATAAATCCCCCAGTTTGAATCTCCAATGTCCCACATAAATATTCCTCTCGCATTTGTTCCGTCTGTTTGTCCTTGAATTGCTATTTTCGCCCCATTAGTTGATGCTGATGCCGTTGTTAGTGTGCCAGTATATGTAATCCCCGCATTTGCCGTTATTAATCCACTCGCTGTTAATGTTGTTGTTGATATACCCGCGGTTGAAGTAATTGTTGTTCCCGTTATTGTCCCGCCATTTGTTATATTGTTTGAGTTCATATCTAAGGCACCATAAAACCGCATACCGCCAGCATTGTTAAAACGGACAATGTCAGACGAAGCACTTTTATTATCCAAAAGTTTTGAAATATAAAGTCCCGCCCCTTTTACATCAGACGCTACATTCGTGAATACATAACCTCTTTGGTTCGCGGTTCCACTTGTAGCGGTATTTAGAGTAAATAAGAAATACTGATAATCACCTGATGTCTGTGAAAAGAATATGTCCCCTCCATTTTGGTTTAATATCCTCGCCCCATTATATGTTATATTTCCACCATTAATGATAGTTTGATTATTAAAATCGGCATTGTTCGTTAAAGTTAGATATTTTATCACGGTGCTCGCCCCGTTGAATGTTTTGCTTCCTGTTATGGTTTGGTCTGTTGTTAGTTTTACATTTTGCCCGTCCAATGTGTCCGCATACCCTTTTGTCGCTCCGTCCATTGTTGCTGATGGTGTGGCTAAGTTTGTTATTTTGTTGTTATTCAAAGATAGTGTAGTGCCAGTTGAGGTTATAATTAAAGTATTACCTGAATATAACTCAACATACGAACCCGTTATTTGTATCGGATACCAACTCGCAGTTGCTATTTTTTGTGAGGCAATCATTCCTATATTGTCGCTGTATCAAAGGCGATACCGATACCATCAAAAGCGGATGGGGCAGTAGCGCCCCGCACTTCTATTGTTGAAGTAAATTTTTTATTCCCTGCTATGGTTTGGTCTCCTGTTAGTTTAACCACAGAAGTGTCAAGAGTAGAAACATCCACGCCATCAACAAGATTAACATTTGTTATGCTTTGGTTTCCCATATTTAGCCCGCCATTCGCTGTTATCGCCCCACTCGCCGTTAATGTGGTTGTTGATACTCCCGCATTTGCCGTTATTGCCTTTGAAGCAGTAATTCCAGCATTAGCAATTCTAAATAGTTCATTTATCCCAGAGTAATAAAACACGTGGCTATCACCAAAAGCATTAACATTATAAATCAATATATTACTAGCAATACCAAATCCATAAAATCCAGTTGTTGATGGTGTTCCACTATCATACAAAACTAGTTTATTGTTGGCGAGAGCACTTCTATTTATGAAAACACTTTTTCCAGCACCTACTACCACATTGTCGGTTGTTGTTAATGTTGTCGTTGTTATCCCCGCATTTGCTTTGATTTCATTACTAAATGACTTAGTTCCTGCTATGGTTTGGTCTCCTGTTAGTTTAACCACAGAAGTATCAAGGGTAGAAACATCAATACCATCAACCAAATTTACATTTGTTATTGAAAATCCACCCATATTTAAACTAGCCGTCATAGCCGTTGTTCCGTCCTTTGCTAGTTTGGTGTCGGTATATGCTTTTGTTGAAGCATCGCCGTCATAGAATGGTGCGGGCAGTCCGCTGATTGCTGTCGTGCTGTTAAAATTAAAAACATTGCCCGTTAATGTTATCCCACCCCCTGTTGTTGGAGCAAAAAGTATGGACGAGCCGACAAAAGATAATGGATAGCCCGTTGCGCCACCTGCCTCCGACGAATAGATAGAGCCCATATTATTGTTATAATTAAAGAATAATTTGCCTGTGTTTAATGGATTTGAGTCTTTTACGGCCACATAAGTAGTAAATGTTTTGTTTCCTGTTATAGTCTGGTCTCCCGTTAGTTTTACCACCGAAGTATCAAGAGCCGAAACATCAATACCATCAACATTACCGACATTTGAAATATCAAATCCGCCCATGTTTAATCCCGCTGTCATACTGGCGGTGCCGTCTAGTCGTAGAAAAGGTGAAGCAACATTTCTCCATTGGCCTGTGCTATAAATGAGTAGTTGGTTATCGGCGGGTGTGCCTGTAATCAAAACATCGCTGTGTGTATTAATTGAGCCGTCCGATGACACTTTATCATTATTGTCTTCATGCTCAGATATCCAAGTATCAACATCTTTGGTATTTAGTAAATTAACTCCCGTTATATTCAAATTACCGCCCATACTAATATTGCCGAATTCATCAACATTTATCGGAAAGGTTTTATTTACCCAGTTTATTGAATTATATGTTAGATAACTATTCATTGCGATTGGTGCTGTAATGACTACATCAGAGAGTGTATCAATTGAGCCGATTGTTGTATTTCTCCATTTACCATCTACATCATTATATGTTAAGTATTGCCCGACCACTGGTGCGGATATGTTAGTGTCTATCAAGTTATATAAACTTGTTTGGTGCGGATTACTTGTATTGGAGCGGTGCTGAGTTGAGGCTTTAACTTCGTCGTTGTCCCTTACTCGTTGCTCTGTATAGTATAAATTTTTTCCTTCTTTAATGTCAGTTGTTGATTTTAAAGCGAGCCGTGTATCAAAGCGGCCGTCAGTGAAATAAAGATTTACGGGGTCAGCATCTTCTGGCACTCTGTCTGTGTTTAAACCAATAATAATAGTGTTGGTAAGGTCTAAGTTTTTTATGTCTAGACTATCAACAGCCAACTCATTAAGGCCTAGTAAGGATTTATATTGCGACATTGATTTTCTAAATTCACACTTTCGCTTCGCTTTCGTGTGTTTTAGAAAATCGTTTCCTATATTATTAGAATAAAATTTTATTTTAAAACGATGTTTGACAATAAACGAAAGTGCGATAGCACGAAGTGAGATTGTCAAATATCAATTAATTATTAAAAAATACTAAAAATATATTAATCTATAGAATGCCGTCCGCAGAAGCAAGTCGTAAGAATTGGGGTAGTGCTGTTGAAGGAATAAAAGCAAAAGCGAAACAATGAAAGATGGAGCACGCCAAAAATGTATTAGCACAATATAGAAATGCTGTAAAGCAAGAAGATGAAGATATGGAGGAACGAATAAAACAAATTGAAGAAAAGAACTTGGCTAAGGATATTATTACTGAACATGATAATGATAGCCCAGAGGAGAAGAGTGAGAGCGAAGATGAGGTTGACTTCACTGATATCATTGCCGAAAAGATGGCGAAGATGAAAATTAAAAGAGCGAAGGCGGAGACTAAGAGAGCGAAGAAGAAACCCGAGCCCGAACCAGAGAGCGAAGAAAGCGAAAGTGAGAGTAGTGAAGAAGAAACACCAAAACCGAAGAAAGGTAAGGGTAAAAGATCAAGCAGTGTAAGTGTAAAGGTATATAATCAGTCTTCAGGTGCTAAGAAAGAAAAAAGTGATGATGTCTCGCGGATGTTTCTTAAGTTTTAAAAGTTTGAAATCAATAATTCTTTAACTACTTTATTATTACTATCTTTTTCTATAACATACCTAGCCTTAACTTGTCTTATCTTAAAGTCTTTAAAAATATGTTTTATTTTTTTGGAATAGTTATAAGATAAAATAAATTTACCTTTTATTCCTTTTACTACATTAAATACCTCCTCTGGAGACACGAGGTGTTTATATCCCCAACTTTTATTTTCTCCTTCATCGTATGGTGGGTCTAAGTAGAAAAATGTATCTGGTGTGTCGTATTTTTTTATCACTGCTTTAAAGTCTTTGTTTAATACTATAGTGTCTTTCAATCTATCTTTTAAATTTTCAATGTTTTTCTTAAAGTTTTCTCCTGTTCTAGAAGGGTTAAATTTTTTTCTCACCGCATAACTATTTCTATTTCCGCCGAATGAGTTAAACGATAAATATAAATTCCTGTAAAGTCTCATACTCGGTTCTTTGAATTTAGTTTTCTTAAGTTTTTCAAATTTTGTTCTTGACGGCGTAAAGTCATAATTATTAATTGTTTCTGCTGACACTTTCTTCATGTCTTTCCATATGTGATAAATATCTTTGTCTAAATCATTGATGACTTCTAAATCGGATGGTTCTTTTTTTCTAAATATGCTTCCAGCACCGATGAAAGGTTCAACATAAACTTCGTGAGTTGGTATTAATGGAATAATTACTTTTTTCAGAAAATGTTTTCCTCCTACCCTTGGAAAAAATGCCATAGTATATATCATGGACAATAAACATACAATTATTAATACACAGAATGCGGATAGTCAATTAGAGGACACACCTACGGGAGAAGTAGTACCTTTGATTTCGACTACTTCGAAAACAAAAAGGACAAAAGAAGAAGAAGCCCTTGAAATTCACCACCAGAAAAAGAACCCAAAAATATGGAATACGATATGGGTTGATAAACCATTAGACCAAGTCTTTCTTGACTTAGCGGATATGAGTAAGATAAAAGATAAGAAAGGCAATAAGGGCTATGCTTGGATGCTCGTTTGGATTGATTGCCATTCCAGATTTTTAATAATCATTCCACTAAAAAATAAAACAGCAAAAGAAGTATATTATGCTTTGAAATCTATACCTTATAAACCGAAGTCAATTACAACTGACAGCGGGGGAGAATATAAAGGTGCTACTCGTGATTATTTTGTTGAAAATGGAATTAAACACGATGTCGTTGAAGTTGGCGACCATAGAGCGCTTGCGGTTGTTGATAGAGTGATAAGAAGTATTAGGAGATGGCTTGACCTTTTATTTGAAACTAATAGAAATTTTGACTGGGTAAGTTATATTCAAGACATAGTCAATGCGTACAATCATAAACTTCATAGAGGAATTCAAGCCAAACCTGTGGATGTCTTTGCTAGAAGAGACAAAAATAAACAGAAAATCACACGTGATAATTTAATAGACGAATTCAATGTTGGCGATAATGTAAGAAAGGAAAATAAAAGAAATGTTTTTTCAAAAGGCGGCAAGACTTTCAGCAAGATTATTTATAAAGTCAAGGGACGCTCTGGCTTCAAAATCATATTGAATAACGATGAGTTGGTAAGCCCACGTGATTTATTGAAAACTGATTTTAATAAACCAATTGACGAAGAAAAAGATATGAAAGAGCAAACTAAAGAAGTAATTAAAGAAAAAAAGACAAAAGAATTACTTAAGAGGGAAGATATTCAACCAGAGAATATCAGGACTTCAAAGAGAGAAAAAAAGGCAAAGGTAATATTGGATTTATAGGTGACTGGTGGATTAAATTCTAGAAAATTCTATTTCCGCGAATATCACCATGCGACACCCAGACAGCGCGGTGTTGCCGTGTTGCAGTGTTGCAACCTCTGCGACAGAATTTCACTTTTTTGTCGCAGTGTCGCAGTGGACGTAAATTCGTTTTTTCTTATCATAGAATACGTTTTCCTTCAGTGCTCTGTGGAGGGCTCTTTGGGGTGTTTTGTGCTCTTGTATTGATTTGGTGGGAGATGTGTCTGGAAGCCGAATTCTTTTTAGGGGGTGTGTTTTTAAGGTACGAAAAACATACCGCCTAAAAAGTATATTATACTACTAACACTAGTTTTTATTAATAAATAAACTAGTTTCCAATTGGTTTAAACACACATTACAATCTAATATTAGTTAGAAGAGTCAGGTCTGACATGTAGAAAAAACTAAGTATACCCTAGGAAAATTTCGGGAAAAGGGGCCATCCCCAGTTATCCGAACTGGTTGTTAATTATCCAGTTCAAAAATAGTGCCAAACAGCATACCCCAAGGAAACTTAACATTAATAACAGGGGTGGCAGTATTATCAGCACCGCCTTCGAAATACTTAGCCTCCTCGAAAGGAACATTAACCAAACTATAACTTCCAGCAGTGCTATCAGCGAAAGCGGTATCATCGTAGCGACGTGCATTAACAAGAGGCACTTTGTAGTATGCTTAAACTGCAGCCTTAAGGACTGCAGCATCTGCCGCATCAGTGGTTGCCTTTCTCTCTGCTCTAGTTCCACCTTCAACTTTTTCTGCATTACACTTTTGAAGCATAGCACCGCTAGCCACACCAGCACCATGGTTTTCAAGTGCCATAAATTTTTCATACTTAATTTCCGGTTTCCATCACATGTTGAAGATTACACAAATACTGCCCGCTTCGGCTTCGCAGTTCAATAGTTTTAATCATAGACAGACAATCCATATAGATACGATTGTAGCGGCCTGCACCACCCACACCAGACGGAGTGTAAGTAAATCGCAACACACTCCTCGCAAGGTTCAAAGGACGAGTAGAAATTTTAAAGGTGTCTTCCATACCACCAGCAGTAGTAAGTGCAACAGGTTGCGAGCCTTCACGAGTGGTAAGTTTAGTTCATACTTACCAGTTAGCAGTTCCTTAGTCTGATGGACTAGTTCTCCTCCATATTGGACAGGCATTTTTTGTTTTGTTTTTGAAGTAGAGTAAATTAACTAATTCACCAGAATATATAATAATATAGAAAAAAATAAATAATTCTAAAATTACCCTACCGCGATTTCAACAAATTGAAGAATGAATTAAATAAACTAAAATTACCCTACCGCGATTTCAACAAATTGAAGAATGAATTAAATAAACTAAAATAATTAGTTTCACGATAAACCAATAAAGTCATAACGATACCTAAACCATTAAGATTAATGGCTTGGTCGTTTTCGTCCGTCAAGTAAAATCTAAATACATTGTTTGAATTAGTGGATAATGTTTTTCCATACTCAGACCCGCTTCCATCATAAATAACAGACCCAAAAGGAATTTCGTTGGCTGTGTATATTTCTTGAAGCACATGATTATCACCTTCATTCACCAAATCAGATGAAGATACAGAGTTTTTTCACCAGTTAAAATAATTACATTTGGCGATTTAATAAAATCATTAGCGAAGAAATATGTTGAGTTTCTATCAAACCCCATTACCTCGTGAATACGGGTATCACCATCAAATATAAACCGCGGTTGAATACCTCCGTTATTTGAAACACTGAATGTTAATTTTCCATCCTCCGCTTCTGTGTTTGTATTGTTGCTTGAGACAACATAAGTATAGTCATTCGGACTTTCTGTCGTCAGTACCTCGGCCAGTTTATTTTTTAAGTTGTTCATTGTGTAGTTTCCCTCAGGTATCGTAATTAAAGCCTCCTACCCGTCTTCGTATAATGTAAAAGTATCATATGGTGAAGCCACAGAGTAATACGATTTTGGAATGTAAATATGAAGAATTTTACAATGTGTGGGATTGTCTAGCCCCTTCATATTGACTTCGTGTGTAAAGTCGCTGTCTGTGCCAGTTATCCTATTTTTACTATTTATGTAATAGATACCCGAACTTATTCCTCCCTTGTAGTCCATTGTATATTATATAAATAATATTTCAGATATATGTATCAAAATAGCCATATCCGTTCTGTGCTTTTAATTTTTCTGCTTCGTCTTCTTTTAGGTCTGTATAACCACTTGTGAATTTAAACCTTACACCTTTTGAACGAAGGAGAAGAAACCGCATAGCAAACCATCCGCATGTGTCGCTCGTATCAGATTGTTGTTTTACTTGATTAACCTTCATTAATAAATAACTATCAGGATTACTTTTATTTATTAGTTGTTTCATTTGTTGTTGGAAGTCTTCCGTTGGCTCGTAAAGTGCTAATGGGTCATACACTTCCACGGACCGGTCTTTGTCTAGACTTATCCATACGGCGATCCAATGAGACCCCGCTTGTTTGTGATTGTCCAAATTCATCATAAATCCGTATCGCTTTCTGCTTCCGGGCTTCAACTTGTAGATTTCATCACTGGCTATCGCTCCGAGATACCATCCATATTTTTTTCATTATTTCGTCTATTTCATTAGTCATTAGTCCCCGTCCCTCTCCATCTTGTTGCTGACCGAAGGTCGCATCTTCAACTACGTTGGAGTGTTGATGTGGCTCATCTTGTTGCGGCTCTTCTGGCTGTGGCACCTCTGGCTCTGGTTGCTGTGGTTGCTCTGGCTGTGGTTGCTCTGGCTGTGGCTCTGGTTGCTGTGGTTGCTCTGGCTGTTGCTCATTTCTATATTCATTTATAAGAAAATTAACATAATCTTTTTTTTCTCATTGAATGAACCCATTCTTTTCTTGTTAGATACTTTTTAATGTTTTCTACGGAAAACAATTTATCAATCAAATTTTCTAAACCAGTTCCCGTTTGTAATCCCAAATATTCAGCCAATTTCTTTTTTACTTCGTCCTTCTTTTGTCCTACATCTATTTTATGTTCTACAATTTTGTCTATTATCCATGATGCCCTTTGGTTCCAACCTTTAACATCGTGGCCTTCATTTTTAAGTTTTTCCCTTAATGCTTCACCAAGAATTTTAATGGTAAGTTTTTTCTCAATATTACTATTTGTCAATCCACTCTTTAACATCGCTTCATATTTAGCCATCTCTAATTTATTTCCTAAATTTTTATTTAAATTTTCTTGCTCACCGAGTACTTTTTCATATCGACTATTGTCAGTTTTTGTTCTCGAAATTGTTTTATTCTTTCTGCTATACTTTGTATTTTACTAGGTTCCCAATTATCTATATCTGCTTGAGTAAAAACTCCAGACTTTATGATTAATTTTTTATTTTCTTCAAATTCTTGATTTGGCTTAACTTTTACCTCTGGCTGTGCCTGTTGTTCTTGTGGCTGTCCCTGCTGTGGTGGCATAATATATTGATATTGAACTGGTGGTAATGCTTGTATTCTATTTTTTCTGTCTTCTTCATATTTTTACATCTTCTGTGAGTTTTTGCTCCCTTCTTAGTTCTCTGGCTTTTTGTTCTTGTCGTTCATTAATATCCGCTAGTTCTCTTTTATGTTCCCTGTCCATTATCTCTTGTCTTTCCTTAGCATCTGCTATGTCTTTTCTTTCTTGCCTCTTCTTTTCCTCGTCTAAATCCTCCCGTGCCTTTCTTTCTTTTTTCTCTATGGTTTCAATACCTTCATACTTTTCCTTTCTGAGTTTGTCTAAGTGGTCTTGAATTGCTGTTCTCGTATTCTGCTCAATCTCTGACAGGCTCTGGACTTTTCTTAAGTCTTCCTTCTTTGTTTTTTTCTTTGCTTTTGGTCTGCTTAAGTATTTCATAAAAAGTTTAACAATTTGAAGTGTTCTCATATCATTTGTTTTCTTACCGAAATTAAGATAATATTTTTTACCCTTCTGGATAATGTAAGGCTTTCCGCTCTTATTCCTATAAACCCGCGGTGGACGGACTTTTGCCCTTTTCACATTTTTAGTCTTAGCGGTCCCCATTATATTAACAAAAAATATTTTCAATTCGTTTATATCAAAAATATCATTAAAACTTCAAAGCCCCACGACCGCTCTGCCTACCATACCCAAGTTTTGCAGCGGTAGTCCCGATACGAGACGCATATGGAACCCCGACATCGCCAAGTGCTGAAATAATCTTGTTATCGCGAAGGAACTTATTCACAGCCATCGCGGTTTTACCTACCTTGGCCCAGTTAATTTTACCGCCAGCCTGTCCCTTGCCTCCTTGCTTCTTCTTACGACCAGTCTTCTTTTTGCCTCCAGCCATTGTACTTGAGTTAATTGTTCGTTTGCCGATTGTCGGAATGACTTCAACACGAGTTGTTTTTACTACCATAAATGATAGCGAAATATATAATACAGAAAAAATAATTAATTTAAATTTTTTTACTTAAGACGACAATTAAAATTCTTCCGTAATTCGTCATCAACACTTGAAACATAAAGAAAATTAAATCTCTCATTTGTTGCTTCGTGATATTTTTGAAGAAAGTAGTCAAAGTCAAAAGATAAGTCTAAGTGTTTATACACGAGTCCATTTTGTCCTGAGACTGGCCTGGAAAGATTAACAAATAATCTAACTGCTTAATGGCTTTATAAATGTAGTCCTTGTGTATTGTTGAAGCGATAATTACAATACGGGTTTTTCTGTCGGTTGTCCTTTTCAGTATTTCAAAGAGTGCGGTCGTTTTCCCGCTCTTCTTACGGGCTAGCAGAAATACATTAGCATACGGCTCATTGAATAATTTATAACCTTTTGCTTTTTTATTTCCATCACCCTCTTGTTTTACTGGCTTCACCTTGACATTGTTTATCTTAAGCATTGTATATTATTATCCTAAAAACTCTAAGCATACAACAATTCTTCCCGCTAAATTTCCTGTATCAATATTTCCGCTGTCAGTTTCAAGGACTTTAAATGTATATTGTCCGTCCGTCCATCCAACGACACCTAAATTATAACTAAGGTTTGAAATGTTTGCTATATTACTATCAGCGAATGTGCCGATAATTTCAATTCTGTCAATATAAATAATTCTGGTTTTGGTTTCCGTCTGGTCGTTCGTATAATGAATAAACTTAACATTCATTTTGGTTGGTGTGAATGACATTTGAATATTTTATTAAATGTTTGCTTCCAAGAAAATCATTGCTCAGAAAAATAATCCGCTGATACTTATATTCAGTAGCCATGATTATATTACTGATGATAAACTTTTTAATAACAAAAATATTTTCGCGGACTGCCTGCGACTTTTACTCACGGGTAAGCGAAAAAAAGAATGAGAGTTGTGCTTATTGTATAAAGCAAGGAATAGAAACTAAATTTAAATGTGTGTATAAGCCTATGAGTGATTGGTGTGTTAGTTTTGATAAAGCCATTCCTTTAATTTGCTCAAATGATGCTATGTGGTATAAAACTCAAGTATGTGAATGTTCATTTCTTTGAACTAGAAGGTGATGGAAGGCAAATTCCTATGAGTAAAGTCAAAATTCCGACATAAGTGTTAGCAACCTCACAAGGTCAGTTCTTTTCAGATAGCCTCACGATACAAGGGGTTATAATGGCAATAATGATACCCATTTGAAATAAGTATTTAATAAGTCGGCTGTCGGTCGGTCTGTTTTGTATACAACAACAATTCCAGTTATCTTCCAATTCGTGCTCTACTTTTTTTTCCTCAGTCTTTAGTTCTACTTCAAGAACACGAGACTTTAATTCGGGAGTTAGTTCGCCATCCATATCCATAATAGGCGGTGGTCTGTGAAGTCTAGTTGTATTATTGTTTGACATTAGGGAAAACGACTGCTCGTATTTAAGAAAGTTGCTTAGATAGATCTTCTATAATAAGCAAGAGATTATTATTTTGTTTTTCTAAATTAACTACCTTTTCTGATAATTGTTGAACCGGTTTAATTAATGGTGCAATAAACTCTGAATAACCTATACCATAACCAACATCACCACTATCAACACATTTAACATCTTCTGGATTAATACTTACACCTTTCAATTCGCATTCTTTTCTTTGCTTTGGACACGGAACCATAATTGTTTCTTTTATAAAACCGCCGAAATCTAGCATATCTTCTAATTCCTGTGCTATTAAACCATTCTCTAGCATTCATTTCTGTTAGTATTTCTTCTAATTCCTGTGCTATTAAACCCGTTCTCTGTTTCTTGTTATCATCAATCATACGATAGCAGACTGGATTTAACTTATTAATAAAATCTAAGCCTAAACACTCTTTTGTGTCTTCTTTTTTTCTCCTGTCTGAATATTGAATTGGATTAGACGATACCCATAATTGCCCATCGCTTGCTCTTAAAGATATTAAAACATCATTACAATTTTCCCATATGAAACCTTCCGTTGTGTTCGTGCCACATCTAGATCTTAAAGCATAACTTGTTATACCACCTCCAACACCACCTGCTAGTGCTGTTCCTCCACTTAATGATTTACTCGCACCAGATTGAGACATATAAATTCCCCAGTCTGTATTTGCTGTCTCCCACATAAATATTCCTCTCGCATTCGTCCCGTCTGTTCCTCCTTGTATTCCTATCTTTGCTCCACTAGTTAATGTTGTGGTCGTTAGCACTCCCGTGTATGTAATACCCGCATTTGCTGTTATTAATCCACTCCAGATAGACTTTTACCTATCCCCGGCTGAGCCATATAAATCCCCCATCCTGCGTTGTCTGTATCACACAGAAATATGCCCTGTCCATTTCCTCCATCTACTTTATTTTGAATAGATAACTTGCAGCCGCCATCTGCTGTTAATAATCCGCTCGCCGTTAATGCGGTTGTAGTCATTCCAGCAGTTGAAGTAATTGATGTTCCTGTTATTGTTCCAGCACTTGTTATGTTGTTTGAGTTCATATCCAAAGCACCATAAAACCGCATACCACCAGCATTGTTAAAACGGACAATGTCAGATGAAGCACTTTTATTATCCAAAAGTTTTGAAATATAAAGACCTGCTCCTTTTACATCAAATGCTACATTCGTGAATACATAACCTCTTTGGTTCGCGGTTCCACTTGTAGCAGTATTTAGAGTAAATAAGAAATATTGATAATCACCTGATGTCTGTGAAAAGAATATAACTAAACATTCGACAATCTTGGGGGTATCCCTTTTTCCGAAATTTTCGATGAAGTATATGGACTTTTTTGAAAACGTGTGGAAATGAAAGGATATGAATTCCCTGCTTGCAGAACATATGAAAATAATATTAAAATATGTTTTTATTAATTGTAATACACTTTAACTTCATCTTCAGAGGTGGGCAGGAACCGGTCCGACACGGTAATTTTTCTACTTTTTCATAGTCCCGGCTACCATGAATCTATGATGATAACAATGCCGAACATGCAGAATTTGCTTTTACTGTTTATTCTTGCTTATATTAAGCATTTTACTATATTAAGACATGGTTTTACCTTCAAAAAATTCTGTTTGCCCGCTGTGACGTACGCTGGTACGTAGAGGGGGGAGGGGGGGGGGGAGGTAGGGGGGGGATGGGTCGGAGGGAGGACGCTTCACATCAGATTCTGGTGCATTATCAGAGTTAAACAAATTTCTAATTTCAGTTTTTAGAAGAAGCGTTACAGTTGCAGTTGCCCTAGACAAAAACCATTATGAAAGTCGGACCCAGAAAAATTCCTTCAAAAAAATAATCACATACGACCACGTCCACGTCCACGTCCACGTCCACCCGCAGCACGACGTGCGCGGCGACGTCCGCGCAAACGGATTCCTGAGTTACGCATTCTCCAACTTGCGTCGGAGCGATCTGAATCATCTACAATATGGATAGCATCATGTTAAGGAGGAGAAGAACAAGAAGAAGAAGAAGAAGAAGAAGAAGAAGAAGAAGAAGAAGAAGAAGAAGAAGAAGAAGAAGAAGAAGAAGAAGAAGAAAACTAATACCATGCTTTTCTTCCTCTGAACCAGAAGATCGATCAGACGATGAGTCAGTTGATGAACTGGAAGATGAAGTATCAGATAAGTCATCCTCTGAATCTGCCACTGGTTCTGCAGGCTGAGCAGCACCAAGCTCTTCTTCCTCAGGGAACCCACAGTCGCATCGTTCGAAATGGTTCCACGCTTGTTCAATAAGCTCTGCCTTCTTGAACTGTTTCCGATCGGAGTTTTGCGTTGCAACACCATGCATTCTCATCCATGATTTCAATACGCTAACTACCATCTGCTTGGACGCAAATTGCTTTTTTTCCTCTGACGATCTTAGCAACGTGAGAATTTTCCGCCAAGGCTCAGAAGCATTTCCAAACGCTAAATCCTGCTCCTGCTTTTCTTCGCTAGTAAGCTGTCTTGCACCACGCCATCTCGGGTGAGCTGGAGGACGTCCTTCATTAACAAAATAAGTGCGTGGTAAGGACAGCAGCTCTTCATCGGTCAAACGCGTAAGTGCGTTCATTTTCTCCTGTCGTTCTTGCGGCAACTCCATCCAATTTACAGGTAGCTCGTCGATCAATCGAAATTCTGCTCTCCATTCTTTGCCTTTTGCATCGACACAGGACATATGAGCAGGACGGCCGGGCAGGCCGCCTTCGAAGTAATCTCCATCCACCTCTACTCTGGTCAAATTTCCACCTGCTAACATTTCCTCCACATGTGCTCGCTCATCCGGCCCTAGGTATTTAGTAGCCAAAGCACGAATATCCTTCTTCAGGCGCGGATTGACGAAGTAGCCGACTGGAAGCTTGGGAGGCATGTCGGTCGCTGTCATAAATAGAGAGAGAGATATAGATAGATAGAACGAGAGAAAGAGAGAGAGAGAGAGATAGAGAGAGAGAGAGAGAGAGAGAGAGAGAGAGAGAAAGAGAAAGATAGATAATATTATTACCGGGGCGTCCGATAAACAAATTTATCGGTTCTCCTCTGGGATCATCACGCACTCCATGAAAATCCTGTGCGTCTCCCCAAGTAGCGATCTCTACAGTCGGCAAAGCGTCAGGATCTTTCTTGGTGATTCTATATGCCAAGGGTTTGTTGTAGTTTTTGAAACTCTTGTTCATACACGGGCTAAAATGAGTCATCCAGTCGTAGTTACATCCGAGAACAACCAGCACATGCCTCTTCTTGTGCTGCTTCTTGAATGCAAGAATGAGCTTTAATAACGCTTGAGCGATGTTAGTTGTCAGGAAGGTGCTCTTCCACCCGATATCCATAACTCGAAATTCCTGATCATCTCCATCGTGCCCGTGCCCTGGTGGCTTGCGATGTGACTCTACTTGGAAACGGATTCCTCTGTCAACGACATTGAGCCCAAGGAAACCCAGCATCGCCCACGCGGTGTTATCACCAGCTCCGTCCACTCAAGATATAATTTCCACGCTTGCATTGTGCGAGGGTTCCAAAGTTGCCAATGTAAAAGTGCGGCAAGCATATTAATGTTGCTGTTCGCGCCGTGTTCTACCGCGCCTTCAAGGTACGTCAGAATAAAATGTGTATCGGTAGTGTAGCAGGTATTGATTCCAACGCAAACGCGAAACACAATTTTTCCTTTGAAATCTTTCGCGGCGCGGCGGCAAGATGGGATCTTCACTGGCGGTTTCATATCGGCTGATATGACTGTGGCAGCAAAATCTGCTGGTGCTACCTTCTTGCGCTGCATGCTGGCAACGCGGCACGCCCTGTGAATTTTGTGATGAAGCCTGCTACGGCGACGCCATTCTTGAGCTTCTACTTCAGTCCTGAAACCGTTAGAATGATCAGCAGCAAGCTCTGTGGAGATCTCGCATTTTGAGAAATCTCCTTCTGCAAAACAAACCTGTAATAAGTAATGATAACGAAAATATGCATAATACCTCTGACAAACTTGACGTGCGGAAAATCCATGCGCCAAACTTTGTTGATCGCATTGTCTGTCGGAGGATTATTTGGATCAACTCGTTTCGAACAACCAAACCGAAGGCACATATCTTTCCAATTCTCGCGAACATAGTTTTGGACTCCTGCGTCCTGAGCCATTAAATTTTCTTGCATCCTCCATATTCCGTCGCTGCATATCTCCGGGTAACTCTCCATGAACTTCTCGCAGAGTAATACTGCTACCACATCTTCTGTTTCAGGAACGGTTGAGTAGCTTTTTGTCAACCTTCGTGTTATTTGCAAGAAGTTTGTGTGCTCTTGACAAAACTTTATCACCGATCCCGTAGATACGCTGCCAGGCTACTTTGCACACAGCCTCCGTTAAATACATATACTGAAACGATCCAGTTTTTGTTTGAAACGATTCAAGCTGCGAAGCTGCCCAAGAATAAAGCTCACTGAGAGACGATGACGCATTCTTCGCTCTCGTGTAAAGCACATCACGCGTGTCGATAAATGAATAACACTTCCACTTTTTGCAGCAGACAGACTTAACTTCCCTGTCCAAGTCGGCGAAGGTAATCCCCAACAGTTTTTGGAGCGCAGACGGTCTCCGAAGCTTCACTGCACCTTTCGTGCGACTTTTCATCGTGTAGGGGCGCGTTGGATTCTTACGTGGTCTGCTGTAAGGAATTGGTGATAATCTCATGATGTTATACAACAGCTCATTCGATTCCATAAGCTCGTCGAAGTTCAATCGAAGCTCGTTGGATAATTCCGCATCGTCCACGCCGATCAGAGGAGGAAGCAATCCAGGGTTGATAGATGCAGCATCACCGTTTGAATCCGTATCTGAACACTCTTCGTCGACGTTCTACGCAAACAAGATCGCTTATGAACATCAACCAGCATGAACATAGACAGGTAGAGAAAAAAAAATTACCATGGAGCCAGTAGGAAGATATAGTCTAGAGCTGCTGCAGCTACTAACATCATATCCTGTAGTGACAGTAGAACTGTCTGACTGTTTCCAGCTGTCGAGGTTAGCATCAACGTCAGGAACACCAGCCTGTGAAAAAGGATCTTCTCAGTAATAATTTTCATTTATTTATTTTTTACCTGTGCAGCACTCAAGCTTGATTTTTCTGTGATGACTGTAATGTCCGAGCTTTCCCTGGGCAGAAGCGTGCGGCGACTATCTGAAATTGAGGACACGCTGTCGAGCAGCTTCCTCTTTTTTTCCGGCGGAATAGATGATGACCTGGAGAGCGGTTGCTTTCCATCAGAACTAATACTGCTGACCGATGCTAAAAGTTCAACCTTTGCTTCATGAAGCAAGGAAATTGACTTAAGTGGAAGCGGATGTTCTTTCTCAGGAACGATGAAACATACATGACCAATGTCAGTCTCGAACAGGAAAACTGGGATGTTAGCTCCTTCCTTGGCAGCCTCTTTCAACCAGACCAGATGTGCATCGCTTGGCAGCGTAGCTATCTCTAGGTCTGGATTAGGCGCATAGCTGAGCAAAATCTCTTGATCTTTCGATATTGCGGTGGTGACAGTCACAATAGGAGTACCCTTGCTGACCTGACATTATTTACAACAATATTTATAGAAAAAATACAACACACGTAACAAAAACTTACATTGCATGGATGTATGTAACAACTAACATAATTTACCTTCACGTTCGGTCGGCAAGTGTCCTCGTCGAGCTTGTTGAACCCTTGCGATGAAGAGTTGATGAGATGCATTGCATTTCTGCTCGATTCGTTAATGAATTTAATTGGATGCATCCCTGTTTGCAGGAAACTCCCAATTTTCATAGTGAAATGATCAGAAAATGCAGCATGATCTGCAGCACGCAAAGACTTTCCTCCTGGTTCGAGGAGCCCAAGCTGAAAAGAAGGAGGAAGGTATTTATCAGCAAAGACTCCGTAGCCACCACCACGGTGTGCCACATATATCGGCGCCTTGCTAGCCCTCAGCATGGCATACCTAAAGTTTGAAATACACATGAAAAAAATGGCAGCGCTTCCCGTTAGAGGGAATCACTTTAAAAAAAAAAGGACAGAGAAAGGCTCACTGATAGAAGGCCACACACACTAGCTAGTTGTACTAAAGCTAGTATCTATACTCCCCTCTTTAAACTATGCTATATAATAATAATAATAATAATAATAATAATAATAATAATAATAATAATAATAATAATAATAATAATAATAATAATAATAACAATAACAATAATGATAATAATAACAATAATAATAGTATAATAATAATAATAATAATAATAATAATAATAATAATAATAATAATAATAATAATAATAATAATAATAA
>WBZZ01005714.1:67500-81833 GCA_019918135.1 Paulinella micropora
AGGAGGAGAAGAAGAAGGAGGAGAAGAAGAAGAAGGAGGAGGAGGAGAGGAAGAAGAAGAGAAGGAGGAGGAGGAGGAGGAGAGGAAGAAGAAGGAGGAAGAGGAGAGGAAGAAGGAGGAGGAAGAGAGGAAGACGATGGAGGAGGAGGAGAGGAAGAAGAAGGAAGAGGAGGATGACCAGCTGAGTGGGTTTCCCCCTCTGGATTCGGGGAAGGTTCGCGTGTGGGCCCACAAAGGAATTTTCACATTCCTATCCGGATTAGATTATCAAGACTGGTATTATTATTATTATTATTATTATTATTATTATTATTATTATTATTGGACACCGTGATAGCCCAGTGGTCAAGTTCTACCATCTGGGCCCTGTCGCCAGTTCGATTCCCGTCGGTGCCACCAGTATTTTCATTGAACATACCGGTCTATTTCTGGACCAGTATTTTCATTGAACATACCGGCCCGTCTGGAAGTGTTGGAACTGCCCTTGCGGGGGTGTCATCAGAGCTTATCGTCAATTCTTCGTACTCCCCTCACGGATGAGACGATGGAGGCGCATGTGCAGAAATGCATCAGCCATTGACAGAGAAGCACTATTATTATTATTATTATTATTATTATTATTATTATTATTATTATTATTATTATTATTATTATTATTATTATTATTATTATTATTATTATTATTGTTATTATTATTATTATTATTATTATTATTATTATTATTATTTGCCCTTGCGGGGGTGTCATTAGAGCTTATCGTCAATTCTTCGTACTCCCCTCACGGGTGAGACGATGGAGGCGCATGTGCAGAAATGCATCAGCCATTGACAGAGAAGCACTATTATTATTATTATTACTATTATTATTATTATTATTATTGGACACCGTGATAGCCCAGTGGTCAAGTTCTACCATCTGGGCCCTGTCGCCAGTTCGATTCCCGTTGGTGCCACCAGTATTTTCATTGAACATACCGATCCGTCTGGACCAGTATTTTCATTGAACATACCGGTCCGTCTGGAAGTGTTGGAACTGCCCTTGCGGGGGTGTCATTACAGCTTATCGTCAATTCTTCGTACTCCTCTCACGGGTGAGACGATGGAGGCGCATGTGCAGAAATGCATCAGCCATTGACAGAGAAGCACTATAATTATTATTATTATTATTATTATTATTATTATTATTATTATTATTATTATTATTATTATTATTATTATTATTATTATTATTATTATTATTATTATTATTATTATTATTATTATTATTATTATTATTATTATTGTTGTTGTTGGAACTGCCCTTGCGGGGGTGTCATTAGAGCTTATCGTCAATTCTTCGTACTCCCCTCACGGGTGAGACGATGGAGGTGCATGTGCAGAAATGCATCAGCCATTGACAGAGAAGCACTATTATTATTATTATTATTATTATTATTATTATTATTATTATTATTATTATTATTATTATTATTATTATTATTATTATTATTATTATTATTATTATTATTATTATTATTATTATTATTATTATTATTATTATTATTATTATTATTATTATGTGGCGCCGCGATAGCCCAGTGGTTAAGGTCTACCATCTGGGACCTGTCGCCAGTTTGATTCCCGTCGGTGCCAGGATTTTCAAAGGATATTCTTTGAAAGTATTGGTCTGTCTGGAAGGCTTGGAGCTGCCTTGCGGGGATGTCAGTAGAGCCTATCGTCAAATCTTCGTACTCCCCTCGCGGGTGAGACGATGGAGGCACATGTGCAGAAATGCATTCGCCATTGACTGAGAAGCACTATTATTATTATTATTATTATTATTATTATTATTATTATTATTATTATTATTATTATTATTATTATTATTATTATTATTATTATTATTATTATTATTATTATTATTCGCCTCAGATATAGTAAAATCTGCCTTGGAGTGTTGACTGTGACATATTTGAGGGAAATCCCGATGAAAAAACCTAGTCACACTTGCTAAACAGAGTTCCAGCCCAATGGCCTCAAGGCGTTAAACTGTGACGCCAACTCATAACCCTTTGGTGGTAGATGCTGGGGAGGAGGGTCGTTGCGCGCGTAAAAGACCTTAAAGTCCGCATATGCTGGTTGATAGCCCAGGACCCAGCAGACACCAGATTGTTACGGGTGGGGTTTCGAGGCAGCTCTAGCAACCGCGCTTGGTGTATGCACTTGCACATTCGGTGACGTCTTGCAAGAGGTTGCTGGGACTGCGGAATAACCTCGGCTTAGTGCAGTCTTTGCCCTCAGGAGCTCCATCGGTGGCCCCGATCATCAGGCGAGAGACTGACACGGGGGGGTGGAGGACCTCGAACAAGGGTATTGGAGGCTTATGTCCGTTGAGGATATGCCATTAGCTGCATCAGTACGCCTCAGATATAGTATTATTATTATTATTATTATCTGTTCTTCGATTTGTTGTTTTACCAAAAAACATCTGGAGGGGTGCACAAGATGGCACTCCATGGGAAGAGGAGGTGGTTGGGCCTCTCCCCACGAAGGTGACCGCTTGGAGGGCGGTCACCGGGATATGCGCAACTCTCAACTGGGCATTTACTCGGTAGGGGTTCGGCCAGGCAGGTTGTGGGGTTGTCTGTTGGATTGTTGGTTGGCTCGTTTTTCTTGGCTGTTGGTTTGGGTCTGGTTTCCTGGTTAGCCCATTTTCGCCGAATTTCCTGCCGAGTAAATGCCTGGGGGCTTCCAGTTCCGGTTTGGTGATCTTGTTGAGGTGAGCATTCGGAGGAAACAGTACCGAGATGGGTTGAAAATAGGATTCACATTGAGCCGAGATGGGGCTGAGTTGACCTGTTCCAACTCGGCTCCATTTCGGCTTCATGTTAATCCTATCTTCATCCTATCTGGGTTTTGTCTCCTCCCTATCTTCGCTTCTTCGGGGTTGCCTAACTGGAATACATGATGAGCGCACGTTGGAGAGGGGCTTCAGTCGGTCCCAATGCCTTGCCAGTGCCTTGCTGCGTTGCCGTGCCTTGCCCCATGCATTCACACCCTCCACCGTTGCATTTTTAACTGAGCAGCTTCGGCTGGGATTACTATACTTGTCTGTAAGACCCTATAGGTACCGCTAGGTTCGCGCCTTCTATACCCACGTGGGGGAAGGAGTTTCAGCGGCACGCCGTCCGATCTGGCTCCACTCGGGGACACCCGTACCTCATGATGTGTATTGTTAGGAGCAGCTGAAAGTCCATAAGGCATGAGAGTAGAGGCGTTGGCGATGCGATGGAGAGTGTGTGTAGTGCGTGAGGCAGGTTCTGGCGACGCTGGGGGTGCTGGCGGGCGCCGAAGGGCACGAAGCGACGCGGCAGCGTCCAGTGACACCGGCGGAAATGCGTGTAGTGTGTGTTGCAGATACCGCCGATGCTATTTGCATGGACGGGCGCTTTCCTCGGCGTAAAGAGGCGCGGCGGTGATGGCCAGCGACATTGGCCGTCTACTACTCTCAATGGATTACAAATACGCGAAGCACGGAGCTACCACTGTGGCCCTTATGGGACAAGGTAGAATCGCCGAAGACCTGGACAATCCCCGTGGGAATGCCTCTTCGACGGGCTCTGGCCCGATGTCCCAGGATGGGAGGATGAGGGCTCGCGTATATGACGGAATTCCTGAACCACGTGGAGAGGCTATCTTAGCTGCGCCTCATCCTTCCTCCCCAAACCTGGCACACGGGTCGGCGCTTCAACATAAGGCGAGCGGCGCTATATGGCAGATGGCACCGCCGCCTCGACGGTACCGGCGGGTAGATCGGTACGACAAGGACGGGCGTAATCTGATTGTCTGGGGGCTCTCAGAACGCGCCAATGTACAGGAGATCGCCTCCAAAATGAGCGGTCTTGGTCTGGTGGTCCCGGTAACGGAGTGGCAAGGCCAGCGAATGTCTCGTCACCTGGAGCTGGTCTACGAGGACGATGACAGCAGGCAGACGGCGTTGCAGCAACTCAAACATCTCAAATTCTTCGGCAGAGGGGTCAATGTGGCCCTTGGGCGCAGGTTCAGGGACAGGGAACGTGTCCGAAGGCTTATTCGCATCCATCTGCGTGGGGAAGCGGCGGTCCGGAAGGAGGAAACTGCGACGGGATATCGCGTCTTGCCTCTGCATGAAGAATGTGTCGATGATGTGCAGGTGGTGTCTTCGGAATTGGCTGCCGATGCACTTAAGTGTGTGTCTGAGTGTGCTGATGTGCATGTGGTGCCTCTGCATTCGGCGGCCAGTGCAGTGGGCGACCAACCTGCGCAAGCACCTGCAGAGGGGGGCAGCACGAGGGCGGAAGCCAAGCGCGGCCGTCGGGTCCGGAAACGAGCCAAGAAGCACCGCTCCAAGCAGTTCGATACCGGGCTGGATCGACAGGGGCGGGCTGGATGGGAGCAGGGTCGGCGGGGGCAGGGTCGGGCTGGACGGGGATGGGCTGGACGGGGGCAGGGTCGACGATTTTCGCTACTGCAAAAGCCTCCGCTAAATCGTCCATCACACTTCTGCTCACGAGAACGCGAGGATTTTTGGCGGTTGATTTTGGTGTCGGTTTTTTCTGGACCAGATAAGGTGCGGACGGTTTACTTCAATAATTTTTAACGAAAAAGCCGATAAAAATAATTATGATAGGCAATAGAATTGAACAGTCGCTACTTTTTTAGACGAATATACGAAAATCATCTTTTTGTCTTTTCGTCTTTTGGTCTTTTTTTCTTTTCGTCTTTTGGTCTTTTTTTTTGTGCGTGCGGGACCTCACTCGTGAGCAAAAAAACCCCTCATACGTCTTTTAATCTGATACCAAACAATGTTAAAGGAAAAGAAGAATGGATTGAACAGTTCGAAGACGGATATTCGATGAAGAGACTGAAGGAAATGAAGATAAAAGCGAGGAAAGAGATTGAGAAAGATGAAGACCTAATTGAAGAAATGAAGACCGCATTGGAAAAGAAGAAAGAACGACTTAGTGCGATTGATGTCATTTTGACGAAGAAGAAGAAGGAGCAAGACGAGATTGAAGAAGATGTGATGAAAGACAGAAGAAGAAAGAAAAGATTGAGAAAGATTGAAGAAGAAAGAAAATTGATGAAACTGTGGAAGAAACAAAACAGAGAATTAGTTGAAGGATATGATATCGAAGAGATAGAATCCCTTGTTGAAGAAGGGTCTACCTTTACACAAGCTTGTTTGGCTATCAAACAAAAAAATAACATAAACGAGGGTAGCCCGAATATGAATAGGGCATTACGGTGAGGTCAGTTAATTGATTTTTTATGCCTCCTCAGAGTGAAAAGTTTAATATGCCTCCTCGTGAGTGAAAAGTTTAATATGCCTCCTCGTGAGCGATAGTTGAAAAATTATAAAGTCGTGGGAGACTTTAAAAACCCTACCTCATACAGTATGTGTGATGGTAGGTTTGTTTTCTTCGCGATGGAGGTGGGTGATGGCTACTGCTAAGGTTCTCTCTTCCTTTTTTTCGCTTCCTTTTCGATTTATTTCCTTCGTCAATATGTTTTCTCTTCGATTTATCTTTGATTTATATTCGTTATTGAATTTGATGATTTTGGACTTAAACGACACTTTTTCTAGTGGGCATTTTTCTTGAAAAATGACCCTAGAAAAAGTGTAATTATCTTCTGAGGTAATGGAAGTTCGTTTATTCTATGACTTTTTGTATTCGACTCTGACTGATAGACTTCAAAGTTGATGAGTCAAATTCAGAGAGGAATGAAATTCAAGGCTGAGCGGCTTGTGACAGAGGAAACCATAAGAAATAGATGAACTCTTGGATATCAAGTACACTGGCCAATAATATTATCTTGCTTGGTTTCATTAAAGCTTACATATGTAGTTAGCTGCCCATCAAAAAGCTAATCATAGTAAGTGACCGTTTATTTTTCATTTTATTTCCGATTGAAAGTACTATTTAATTTATTTAAGTGATTATTTTGAATTCTACATAAAAGAAAATAAATTTAGGTATGTTGGTTCCTGCGTAGTAAACATTCTTGCATCTAACCAGTAAGTTTCAAGTTTACCTAGTCCCTCCAGCCTGAATTTTGTGAGCGTGAAGTTTCACGATTGCCTAGGAAATTCTACGGTTTTTTTTGAAAGTTTGGTTGAGCTGGGGAAATATATTAATATAACACTAGAAAAATTGTGTCAGAGAATCCTATACACATAACTAGTTTCTGAATCAGTGTAAGGAACACATAATGAAGAACGTAAGAATTCAGTTCACTGAGTTTCAAAGAACATATCATCTTAATATGTATATAGTTTTCATTAAAATAGCATTCATATGTTTGTATTGTATATGCGGCCGGGCTGAGCAATGATCAACTTTCAACTTGAAGTGAAAACACGGTCGCAATGAATCGAGTCAGTCACAAGTTGAAGCAAAAATGAAAAAATCGTCATAGACTCTGAGTTATATTAATATAATATTATTCATGAAATGTTGCTGGAAAGTAGTTAACTTATTTAACTCCCTATGTTCCGTGAGTGTTACAATCCCCGAAGATAGCTCAATAAAAAGTCGGTAATACAACCAGACACAAATCCCCAAAAGAGAATGATGTCTCGTTATATTAGCTCAGTGAAGCCGAAAAGAAAACGGCAACAGACCAAGGTTAAAATGGCATTAGGTCAAATCCGGCCAAACGATATTGAAAATAATGGGAAAAAACTAGGTGCACCTGACACCAGAAAAAGGGTACTTTTTACCGGCTATCCGGGGGTGATGCCTACAGTACCCCTTCCCGTTTTTTTTGACGGAAATATGCAATATTTTCGTCATATAATTGCTGATTTCTTTTCTGCACAAACGCTACGGGGTGTCGCAACTAAGTGCATTAACCCACGGATAGACGGTGCAGTGGATATATAAAACGCATACGCCAGACACGAGTCAACTATAAATCTCCAGCCTCGTTTTTGTAAATAAAAACTCCTCCTTCCACACTTGTTGTCCCCCCCGTAACTTAATTCTGAGGCAGTATGTCAAGAACAAATAGTATTACTATTGCAATAAAAGCAGCGTTATAATTTTTCTCCTTCTCCAAAAACACTTCTGATCAGTAAATACATTGTCTTTTAATAACATACCCTTGTATTCAATCGGTTACCTTAATATAGTACTAGGGGGCCAGACCTAATAACTATATCCAAAGCCGGGGTGAGTGAGCCCGACCATGCGATATGCCGACACAAGTAGAGACGGACCGTGCTGGTATGACGATATTAAGTATATCCAAAGAAAAAAAATTTAATATGTCTACTATGAGAACATTTGTTGAGAACATCACCCTGGATACTTGAAGCAGGGTCGTACCAGGAACACCATCGCTAAACCCACAAGCGATCCCCTTATACGGTGTCGTATCCATTTGCCGATTGACCCTCGCACTCATATGTTGCGATAAAAATGCCAAGTAACAACAATGGTATAAAAACATTTTAATAAGACATGATCTGACATGGGCACTATGAGATTAATCCACATGCAGCTTTCAATGTCCGACGCGTGATAAAAGAAAAAAATGTCACTTACTGCCTTCGTCGCCTTGCGCGAACCCCTTTGCCAGGTGGCGGGCCGCCAACAAAAGTCAAGTCAAACTTCGACTCCTCCAGAATGTCCCATATTTTGTTAGGGATGGCGCCCAAAGATAAGTCAAAAGGAATATCAAGCACTCCTCTAGGCAGTGACTGAATAGTCCACGCAGTGTGGTCTTTGTCTCGAAGGGTAATAGTATCATCCCATGTCTCGAGATTTTTCGCGTCTTTGTACACCGGTAAATATTGTCTAGCTTTTGGATCCTCAACAGGGTCCATGCTTCTCCAAAAATGGAGTACCGGTTGTATCGTTTTTGCTGCTAAGGATCTCTTCGATGTCCGCGCTGCCCGTGTAGTCTGCGGGACCGCCACAGCTCGCATGAGATAAAGATCTGAGAGAGTGTCATCGGCAACATGAGATTCTGCCGGTCTCAACAGATAAAAAGCGTCTCGGACCCACTTGATGGCCGCAATCGCCTCTCCTTCCTTCCATCGCACATGTCGAATGTCCACATTACCCGCGTTCGGGTTAGTGTCCTTCTCCCCTCCTCCTCCATGGACATCCGTCGCTCGCGTCGACCTTGCCACCTTCCTCGGTTGGTCGAAGATGAGATCGTTTTGCGCTCTCCTCCTCTGCGCCTCCGTGAACTTCTCCTTCGTACCGCCGCGGACTATGGGGGCTTTAGACTGAGTCCCCGCCGCGCTTTTGCGGTTTGAGTCTTCCTTACTCTCCTTCTCGGTCTCCTCCTTCTCCGTGACCGGTGCCCGATAGGCATTCTCCTCCTCTAAGGTATCCTCCTTCTGTATAGGCGGTACCTCTTGGAAGTCCTCCTTCATCCGTTTCAACGCCTCCTCAACGGATTCATCCTCAAGTAAGAAGGGGTCATATTTGATCAGCCTTCGAACATTCACAATCTGCATCTTCCCTCTACCCCTGATCTTATAGTTCAGAGGTCCCATCTGTTCCATGATCTGGTATGGTCCTTTCCAGTGGGTAAACAGCTTAGAGCTAACCCCCTTAGGGACTTGAGGATGGTAGAAGAGTACAATATCCCCAACCTGGAAACGGACTTGATCTAAGTGCGCTTGTCGCACTCCTTGTGCGTCAGTCTTTCTGCGCTCCGCCTCCCTGTGCGCCGCAACTATTTGTTCCGCCTCCATCTTCGCTCTTAGTCTCATCCCGAACAACTCATCCTCATCTGCCCAAGTGTCTTTTGGATGCAGAAGTGAGGTTGGGATATTAGGCTCTCGGCCGTAAACCAATTGATATGGCGAGACTGAGCTCCTGGCTCCTCCTAATGCCGATGAGGGTAGACAGTTCATTGCAAAGGCAAATGAAGGTGCTGCCTCCACCCAGGCTCTCTGATTCTCCTTCTTCATACAGTACATCTTAAGCGAGGCTTTGAGAGGTCTATGTACCCGCTCGATCTTGCCATTCGCTCTCGGGTTATAGGCAGTAACATATTGCCATTTCATCCCGTAGTACTTAGATAGTCTGTCGATGACTTCATTATTAAAGTCAGAACCTCGATCAGAACATATCTTTCTAGGCACTCCGATCTGCGAGACGATCCTATCGATCAGAGCCTCCGCAGTTGTCTTGCCTGTAGCGTCCTTAACAGGAACAACCCAGACATAATTGGTGGCTCGATCTATTGCGGTAAGAAGGTATCTGTACCCTTCTGCCGATTCGGGGAAAGGTCCCACATGATCGATGTGTAAAAATTCAAACATCCCGGCGTGTAACGGGAATGTACCGATCAGGCCAAAGTTCGCCTTCAGCGGTGTCTTTGTGGTTTTGCATGGGATGCATGCGTCCACTTCCCTGTCTATCTCCTCCTTCATCCTTTTCCACCAAAATCGCCTCGCTATGAACCAATGAGTTCTTTGTCGACCCGGATGTGCCAGTAAGGGGCAGTTATGGGCTGCGACATATATAAAGCGCCTCAACTTCTCTGGTACCCAGAGAGTCCATTTGTCAGGCTGTGATGCAAATTTGCCATGCTGGCCCTTGTACCACAATAGCCCATCTCTCCACGCCATCTCCTTCATCTGATCTTTGATCTGTGGAGTCTTTTTAAGCTCATTAGGGTTCTTGTATAACGTTATGAGCTCCTTGAACTCCGGATCCGTCGCCTGTTGCTGCCTCCACGCGGTAGGCGAGGCGATATGAATAGTACCGTCCTCCAACCTTACTCCTACCCTTTCCGGGTCTTCATCAAGCTCGCTTCGATTTTCCTGTGGAGGTTCAGTACAGACCTCAGTCGTCTCCTCCTCTTCTTTTATATTCGCCTTCGCGTTCTCGTATGCCTCATAAGACCACTCAGCGTCTTCGAGAACATGCGCCTCACAGCATATGCCATGCTCCGGGCCTTGAGGACTATATCGTAGACCCGTGCGGTCATAACGAACGCCTCTTGCCATCTGCATCGCCTCTATGTGGCTCACCTCGTATACCTTGTCCGTGGACAGGTCCATCATCTCCACTGATGATACGAGAGCCGACACCTCCGACTGAAACTCTAGCCTGGAAAGGCTATCAGCGACTACGTTTCGCTTTCCCGGTAAGTAGACCATCGTGAAATTGAAACATGACAAGAAAGCTTGCCACCGCGCCAAACGGCCGGTTTGTTCATGATTCATCAACCAAAGAAGGTTGTGATGATCGGTCCTAACCGTGAATAGAGGTCCTCCCCACAAGTATTCTCTGAGCCTCTTAAGAACCCATACTACTGCCAACGCCTCCCTCTGTCGCGTGCAGTAATTTCGCTCCGCCGCACACAGCTTTCTACTAATAAACATGATCGGGCGCAACTTTTTCTCCTCATCTTCCTGTTGCAGCACCGCGCCAATCGCAAACTTAGATGCATCCGTGTCGACTACGAACGGCTTCGTAAAGTCGGGCATCATAAGTACTAATCCGCCGTCATTGGGATCTTTGTAAATGAGATCTTTGAGCGTATTAAACGCCTGCAAAGCCTCCTCATCCCACTTCTCAAAGTCTCCAAAATCAATCATCTTCTCCAGCTTAGCCCGAGTTGCACCCCAATCGGGTATGAACTGGCTGTAGTACTGTGCCATCGCAAGAAAAGAGTGTAACTCTGTGCGATTCTTTGGCAACTGTCTACTCATGATCTCCTCCCTCTTCTCGCGCGATATCGAGACCCTATTATGAGAAATCTCGTAACCCAAATACGTCACACTTGTCCCGGCAAGCTGACATTTCTTTAGGTTGCATTTCAGGCCAAATGCTCCGATGCGCCTGAAGACATCTGACAAGTGATCGATATGCTCTTTCCATAGAGTATACGATGATGTCATCGATGTAACAAAATGCATATTCTCCCGCCTTCTGTCCTCTCCTTCTCATAAAACCATCCTCCGACTGGTCGTCATATTGACCGCTCAACATCTTCTGCATCGCCTTCTGAAAGAGCCCCGGGGCCTGTTTGAGTCCCATTGGAAGCACCTTCCACTGGTATATTTCCATACCCACAACGAATGCAGTCAGCCATCTGGATTTCTCGTCCAGTGGTATCTGCCAGAAGCCGTTCTTAAGGTCAATGACCGAATAGAATTTAGCATTCCGCAGCACCCTTCTGCCTTCTTCTAAGGTCGGCAGAGGATTTCTCTCTTCCTCTAGCACCTTATTCACACGGGCATAATTGATCGTCAAGCGCCATTCTCCTCCTGGCTTAGGGACGATTTTCGGTTGAGAGACAATTGGAGATGTAGATCTCTCAATAAAGTCCTCATCGAGCAACTGTCTCACATTCTCCTCCGCTATTTTTGCCTCATGTATGCTCAAATTTGCCCTCCGTGGTGCCGGAGATGGCTCCGCACCCGGTATCTTGTAAATGACAGCAGTGAAGTCATCTGACTTTACACCACCTGCCCGAGGAGGGTCGAAAATTTCTCTGTACGCCTCCATCTTAGCTTTGAGAAACGCCTTCTCTCTCTCCGAACCCACTCCTTCTTCTAAAATTTTCCGCGCCGCCGCTTGGAAATCTTCCTCCGACATCTTCTTATGCTCCTTGAGGGGCGCTAAGTCCTCCTCCAAACTCAAATCTTCCTCGGACAAATCGTCTAGTCCCGTTCTTTCATACGTGACTGTGTCCGGCTCATCATCATGACCCAGCCCGACAAGCATATCAATAAGGTTCGCGTATTGTATCGGAGCCTTACGGGTGTAGAAACCATCAAAGCATGTGAAAGCTTGAGGTATCAATTTCAACTTGTCCTGGGCTCTGAGCTTTTGCTTGTATGCACTGCTCTGCTCCCGAGACCCGAGTCGACAAGCCACCACTAACTGTTGCTTGCGAGAAGGAACAGGTATAGGATGATCAATAAGCCGGTCCCTTATCTCCTGTGCCCAGATCGCCTTCTCATTGTATGGCAGAATGACAGTATACGGCTTGTTACTCTCAAATAGAGTCCGTAGACACTTTTTCACTTCAGTTAATGAGCGCGGCCAGGTAGGCACATCGCCCCAAAAGTTCGTGATAAAAGTTTTAATGTCATCCGCTGGAGTATCGGGGATACGCCCCTTCCTCCTTGGCACAAACGCCTCTCTCTTCTCATCTGACACCTTCGCATGGTAACAGTAGCCATTAGTAATATGGACATCTGCCCCGCCACCTTCTGCGAATCTGGCCAACGACGGGCACTGTTTCGCAACACATATTATCTCCTCATTACGCGCTACGACTAAGTCATCAATAGACTTTCTGTCCCATGCGGGAATCGTAACCGTATACGCCTGCATCTCCGTCTCCCAATTGTCGGTCCAGGTCAGTTCCTCCGGCACTGTGACATAGGGGTGTACATAGGCTTCAGCTGCCTCATGTACGAAGGCCAACTTTTTCCTCTCCGTTGCTAGACTCAGCTCAAAAGCCTCGTATGAGTCCGTAGCAGTCATCGGATTAATATCCTCCTTCTCTCCATTCTTCACTCCATAAATCACCCGCCATGCGGCGCAATCGATCACAGCCCCCATCGTAGCCAATTGGTCATACGACAGCAGGATTGAACCGTGGTAATCGGGGACAACATAGAGGTCCGCACGATATACTCGACCGGATTTCAATTTGAAAATTAATGTGACGATGCCCGTAATTTCCGTACGGCTGCCTACCCCTTTTAGGGTCCCCTTTGTTTTTCTAATGTTTTTGTCCACCCATGTCCGGTGACTATTCAAAAACTTCTGGCCGACAATATTAATATTCGCCATCGTATCATTACCAACTTTTAATGTGGTTTGTAAAGTTTCACAAAAGAGGTCAGTGTAGCATAGCGCGTCTGGTCTATGTAAACTAGCCGCTAGCACATGAATTTTTCGTTCTAGGGTTTTGAGTCTAAGCTCAAGTTCCTTGTCCTCTTCTCGTTCTCCCCCCTTTTCCGCCAACTTAACTTCTTGAGTCTCCGGGGCTTCCGGTATCTCGAGTGTCTTTTGGACAGAGTCTGGTACACCGAGTGTACTCGTGTCTATAGCAGAGACTATTGAGTCCTTTGGCGGGGGTACGGTCCGCTGCTTCTTCGTAGGAGAAGACCTAGCCTTTGGTTTCGGCTTCCTCTCCTCCATCGCCTTCTTCACCTTCCTATTCGCATCATTTATCATATTAGCTCTCGAAGGATGAACTAGCAAGTGCTTACCTTGAGGCTTGTGAGGCTGTGTGCCTTCACCTTCACGTCTGGGAGGAACGGAACCGTTCGTATCCTGTTCATCAACAGTAGGCATAACTGTGACTGTCGGATTAAAAAGAACAGTTTTTATCTCCTTCTCTCTCTTCTTTTCCTCTCTCTTCTCCTCCCGTCAGTCTACGACGACAACACGCTCACCTGAGCCGGTGTCTTCGTCTTGACGTCCCCCCTCCGTAGCGGTATAAGCTTGCTGGGGGTAGTTGGAGCTGGAACTGGTGCTACAATTCCAGTATCCGTGTCCTCTGGGAGGGCGCGCTGGGGTCCGTCCTCCCCTTCCACGAAAGCCTCGTCCTCGTGGTGCCGCCCCTCTTGGTGTCCCTCGGGACCCTCGTGACGATCCTCTCGTCTCTCCTCCTCCCCTAGTCGGCGCCTTTGATCGGCCCGATGTCTCTCTCTTCTCCCTTCTCTTCATTCTGTCAAGGAAGTAAATGATGGCCTCCCGGAACTCCGCATCCGAGACCATATTCGCATTCCACCTCCCCTCCTCCAACTCCTTCTTGTACATGGCATACATGGTCTTTTTCATGCCTTCGAGCTCTCTAAGGAAAAGATTTCGCTGCCTATCATCAAGAGAGTCGTGGCTGAAGAGGCAATTGCCTACTCCTTTCTGTGCCTCATGCTTACACGCCATGTATGAAAAATAGCGGTAGCACGGCGTCGGCTCATCATCTCTCCCCTCTTGAGACCTGCCGTTCGAGTTGCATGTGCTGCTTGAGCACCTCCAACCCCCTGTGTCGCGGCACTGGAGAATGACTCGGTGGCCGTGTCCAATTCGGAACACGCGTCGAGCACCTCCTTGAACAGGTCGCCCGGCGGAGTAGCCGCTACAGTCCTCTCGTATATATTCGTTTCTAAAAAATCCGCCGTCTTCACCGCCGTGAAGGTCGGACAGGACTGTATGATCCTTGCGAACTTGCTCGGGTGTCGTGTACACAAAGCACTCAGGAAGTACAAAATGATAGACTTCCGGCTATAAAAGAGCCGTACTTGGCGCTGACCTCAGTGAGGATCGCTGCCAACCTCGTGCCAATGCCCAGCCCTTCGTTCACCTCTTGAAAAATCTC